>DWOZ01000019.1:0-15739 GCA_018251395.1 Choranthus vitellius
GGGGGGTGCTTCTTCAGGAGCCTTAATTTCAGGAACTTTCGGTTTCTCTACCGGCTGTATAACAAAAATGAAGTAATTAAATTAGTGATACAATTACTTCAATAATCAGGTTAACAAATTTACTATACTAATTACTTTTTCAGGCTTCTCTCGTGTTGTTGGTGTTGGAGAAATCTTTTCATATTTTTCAAGGTCAGGTCTGTCATAGTCTGCGATTTCTGGCAGATCTTCAGCCTTCTTCTTGACGCTAGTAACTTTAGCTTTCTTAACCTCTTCTTCCACCTTTTCTTCCTTGACCGCAACTTTCTGTGAATTATATTGATGTATAAATTTACTTACGAAACAATATATAATCATTCATACTTACCGTAAAAACCAGTTATAGTTAACAAATGTCTAAATAAATTCATATAAGTATATATTTCATGCCGAATTTCCTCTTTAATTATCCTAATAAAAAATACAATATTACATATATGAAGAGGGATTCGAGAGATATTTAGTACTTACCCATACATTACCCGTGTTTCGAAAACTATTGAAACAGTAGGTAGTAATAAAAAATATTACAATATGTTACAATTATTGTTATTAAGCAAAAGCAGGAAATATTGGTAACTACATAAAAAAGGCAAGATAGTATTAGTGAAGGCATAATTATATTGCATACACGGACCGATTAAAACTCACAATGTTCCTGTTGACCAAACTTACGTGCACTACAATAGTCTAACTACGTGGTATCATAAATATATTTACAATGTTATTATACACTATTTTGTGGTTTAAACTGTACATTCTACTTTTATTAAACAAAGTATATTGTGCAAGTTGGTGCCAGTGCAAAATTTGGTGCTTGTGCTTTTCGAAAATCTGTGATGTGCAAAGTGCTACAAAATTATTTGTGCCGTTATAAACTATATTGCCGACGTCTATACCTCGTCTGGTGATTGAGGACTGGTTAAAGCAGGTTGTGGGATTCCTAATGTAGCTTGTATTTTCTCCTCTTTGCCCTCTGTCTCAGCCTAAACAGTAAATTGTATTAATGGCGACCATACGATGTGTCTCTTTGTGTCTCCAAACAAACCCAAATAAAATTGACTATTATCAGGTTATTTGTAAGTTTTTGCCAAGATTTCTAGCAAATGTTTCCTGACACATACATGGTCTTAAGTTTGTATTCGTTTATAAAGTCGATGACAGATAGGTATTGTCTATCGCAACTTTAGGCTTTTTCATATATTTGTTTTTTTTAATAAATTAATTTCATATTTGATGTAGGGACTTTTTATTGAAACTTTGAGTTTTTGGTTCCTAAGACGAAATAAATGTATTTCATTTCATTTACCAGTACCAGAGGAATGATTTGTTTGTTTGTTGGTTTGAAGCTGCGAAATTATATATATAAAAAGTTGTGGCCCGTATAAAACGTTCAGTAATGTCTATTACAGTTATGTTACAAAAACTACTTTTTCCAACGTGTAAAAAACTCCTCTTAGCGCGTACAATGCGAAAATTATTGACAACAGAGCAAATTGATGTACCTACATTTTATATTTATTTATTATAGTATAGATTTATTTATATTTTAGTGTAGTGGACAACAATATCTACAAATAAATCCGCGATACCATAGGTTTAACTATTACAGTTATTTCACAACAGCTTTTTTGCGGTAACTGGTTCTTCCAAAAATGAAACAAGGGCAGTTTCTATTTTATATTAATCAAAACTTATATAAACATACATATAATCAAATCTAAACTTTGATACTTTTGTAACTTACTCTCAATATACAATAACGATTTATTTGATATCATCCTACTCATACAAATACTTATATAATATTATTTACATTTTAACATAAAAAAAACAGTTGTAACATTAAAAAAGTTTTAGGCTGGTAAAGAAAAACATATTTGGAATCATTTATTTCAAATTAAATCAGATTGGATTTGGAAATCATTTATTTCAAACAATGTAGAAAAAAAGTATTGTAACCTGCAAATAGTCCATTCCATTTGGATAATTGTTTGTAGGTGAAAGAAATGATGTAAATGTGTGAGTAAAACGTGGTGTTGTGTATTGCGTGTAATTAGTATATGAATTTTGAATATAAATATTCCTTTACGTTAAATCTAATAAATATTTGATTTTGTTGACGATTTTGTAATGTAAAGCTTCGATGTATGTGTGTTAATGATACCTGTTTTGGTGGTATATGAACTTCTGGGGATCGTGATCGTCTCCAAGGAGCTACATTATCTGGTGTATGAAGTAGTGTAGGTTTATATTTATCTTCCAATTCTGGCGTCTGTTCAGCCTGATCAAAAGTTGTATATTTTAGTTATATAGAAGGTATACATATAAAGGAATTTAAAAGAAAAATGTAAAGGTATACCTGAGGAATTTCTGGAATAACTGCCCATGAAAATGGAACCTCATTTTGTTTCTCATCAGGTTCTGGGGTTGAAAGTTTTGGTACCTACCAAATTTGAATATATGTATATGAAAGATTGCCCCACAATTTGTATTCAAAAACGTTAATGTGGAAAGTAAACTTACTATGAATATTTTCGATACTAAAGGCTGGATTTGATTAATTGATTTGATTATGAGAATAATTAAGGTATTACCTCTTTCGGTGATTGCTTTCGCCATGGATATAAATTATTTTGTGGTTTGTCGAGTGTTTTATTTGTTTGTGTTTTATCGTCTTGTGTATTATCCGGTACCTAGTAATTAAATGAAGCATTAATTATTTCTATATTTTAACACCTTTAATTATACGTTTAAATAACAAGAGAAACTACCTTTATTGGTTCAACTACTTTAGGCTGTGGTTTTTCATCCTTAATCGGTTCCTATAAATAATAATAGACCAAAAATAGAACGGTGAAAATTAATACAAATTAAGATATTGGAATAAAAAACTGCATAAACAGAGATATAGCCGAATACAAATAATTCTACCTCCACAGTTTTAGTTTGTCGTCGCCATGGATAAATCGATTCTCCTCTTTTATCCTCATCAGGTTTTTTAAGATCCTCAAATGTTTCTGGTTCTTTTTTACTTGGTTGTGTTTCATTGGGTTTTTGAACCTGTACATTAGTAAAATTATAAGTTACCAATGATGATCAAATGGTAACGATTATGGAACGTATTTCATTGACTTTAAGCCAATCGTAACGTTTTCTTCTACATGGAAACAAATTGAAGCAAATCTGCTTTTAATTATTATTAATTAAGCCAATTTTATTATTAAGTATTGCTTATGATTTCGAATTTCAAGGAAAATTATTACCTCTGCTGGTGTACTCCAAACGTTCTTGTCTGCTACTTGTATGGTTTTATCGAATGGTTCTTTAATATCAGCTTTCTGTTCTACTACGTCTTTCGATTTTGTTAAGTCTACCATATCCTGTTTGAAAATAACAAATAAATTGTTTCAACTTCAGGAATTTACGTATTTTATAGAGAACTCATTAATGAAAATAAATGCAGAAAAATAGTACATATGTCAAAAAAGTATGTACCTCATCAACAGAACTAGGCCGGCGCCATGGGTACGTTGGTTCTGTAGGGCGGTCAATAGACATTTTTCGTTTAATGTCAATATTGTCTCTTGATTTAAATATATCGTTCACATCTTCGTCCTACATCATTAAAGTTTAAGTTATATAAAAAAGAATTAAATAAACTTTACTCATAAAACAATTATAACAAGTGTATACCTCATCTATATTATTAGTAGATATAGGCTGAATAGGACTCTTAGTAGACTCTTTGGGCGTAATTTCCTGCTTTTCTATACTTTCTGGTTTATTCTCTTCGTCCTAATCAAAAATAGATTTACTTGTAATTAATATTATATTGCTTCATAACTTTCTATATTAAATTAATGATTAAGTTAATGTTTCCAGACATTTTTTTCATTTTGTCAAGTTCACATCAAGATATACTAATAATAGTTGATTTAATAGTACTTTACCTTAGTAGGCTTACTGGCTCTACGTCTAGTAGGTTCTATTGGTTTATCTTGAGATATTTTTGGCTTTGGTTCAGGTGTATCTTTTTTAATCTCGTCGGCCTAATTAAAGAAAGAAATAATATGTATATCATTAACATCTACTAAATTCAGGTAAACTTTACTAGGTTTTGTCTATGAAAACAAATATTACCTTGGTAACTTTATCAGAACCACGTCGTTTGGGCTCTGGCGCCTTTTTAGGTGATTCATTATCATTTTGATTCGTAGTTTTGGTTAAATTATTTGTAATTTCTTCTTTATCCTAATTAAAACAATAGTGTTCATTAAAAATAATTACAAATGATTGCAGCTAAGTGTCAAGCAATTTATTAATCGGACTCGCCTATGAGGTTTCTTCTAGTTATTGAATTTCATTTAACAAAAGTACTGAGCTGATAAAGAATCAAACAATTAATTGATAGTTTTACTAAAATTTACAGTTAAATGATTTACTTTATTACTTTAACTCTATTCACTAATTGAACAATAGAATTTTCTATGAATTCGTCTCTCATACCTCATTTGTTTTGGTAGGATGAAGTTTTGTTTGGTCTTTCGGGCGATCGTCTGATACTTTGCGTTTAATTTCCGAAGTTTCCACTATTTCGGCTATATCTTCAGTATCCTAATTACAAAAGAGCAGTTACAAATCTGTTCTATTAGTTTTCTCGTCATTCCTCAGTTTAATTTAGCAAAACTACTGAACTAATAGATAATATAATAATTCATTGATAGTTTTATAATCCACTTTGTCATTTTCAGTTCAATAATTTACTTTGTTAATAAAGTTTACTTTACTAATGTAGCAATGTAACTTTCTTTGTACCTTATAAACATGGTTTATTTCATACCTCATTTGTTTTACTAGGACGAAGTTTTGTTAGGTCTTTTGGGCGATCGCCGGATACTTTGCGTTTAATTTCTGTAGTTTCCACTACTTCGGTTATGTCTTCATTATCCTAATTAAAAAAGTGCAGTTACAAACCAATTCTGATAATAATGTTTTTATCGCAAAAATGTCAATTATATGTATATTTACCTCCGTTTTGCTATGACGACGTCGAGATTTTTCAGGTTGAACAATTGGTTGGTCTAAACTCATACTACGTTTCGCGTGAGTTTTTTCTGTTCCATCCTAAATGTCGTACAAGGTAAGTATAGTATTGTATAAGTAATTGATGTATAGTGTATAAGTAAATGTATAAGTGTAAATGTATACCTGTGTGTCAGTTTGCGTAGGTCGCCACGGATATGTTTTTTCTGAGGGCTTATCAACAGAATCTGTCTTTACCTTTTCTTCTACCATCTCTTTATCGTCGTCCTATTTACAAAATATTAAAAATAAATCTAATGGCACTCGTGTACTTTTTGACATGTGATTTTTACATCATTATTTAATTTTGTTCATATATAACATTGCCGTGAAATTATTCACATAACACATTTAGATATAGTTATTTACGAGACACACAAGTTGTCGAAGGAGTATTCTTATCGACAGTAAAGTATTTATTTACAAAAGAACATAGAAGATATTTTTCCCGGTATGTGTCATAAGAACATAGATTATTTTCAGCATGCAAAGTTTCTGTCCAACAACTTACCTTAAGCTTAACCTGATCTAGTATGCTTTCTTCTGGTTCCTTTACAGCAGTCTAAAATCATAAGGTTATGGGGAAATAAATAAGCGTGATGTGTACGTAAAAAATTGGTTGTGCTGAGGTTCTAAACCTTAGTGTCTCTATGGTATACAGGCAAAAGGAAATAATGACAAATTTGTAATAATTAGTATCAAAAACGGGTTTCATTGCTAAAATTATCTTCACGATAATGTTTGCCAAAAATATTTGTTTAATTTATGTGGTCCTTAACATCATTTCTACACATATCGTGAAGATAACTTTAACATTTGTGGGCTACTCAAACAATATTTGTGGTAAAGTGGATAAAGCAATTAAAATACTCTAAGAGTACAGGGTCCGCTTAAGTCTTAAGAGTGATTCTATAAAAACCATAGCAAGGAAATTGCATTGGGGTCAGCGCATTGCGTACAAAATGCGGATGATTGATGATAGATTTTGCAATGCAAAAGTACATTGTAGATTCTAAAGTATGTCATCATTGTAAAAAAATATGGACATTTTATTATAAATTTTACATTTTAATAATAATTATAATTGTAATCAGTCATGACGACAATTGTAACTGATGCCAAATAAAAAAAAATGTTTTTTACTTACCTTTACTGCAGTCTTTTTCAAAGTCGCCATTTGTTGCTGTTCCGCAACCGAAGATAAGGATGATTTTCTGCTTTCAGCAGTTTCTTTGGTCAACTGTACAGAAAGGAATATATCAGGGATATTTTTAAATGTATAAAGTACGTAATTCTATGATCGACAAATAAAAGCATATAAATGATTTTATTCTACTCCTTTTAACCCCCTTGAGTTAATTTAGTGATATATGAAACACTTCTAGCATCAATTCTGTTAAAGAATGTTTACGCAAAAGTTGATCGGACGAAGGAATCGCGGTACTGGTAGTAACTTAGGTCCGCGCTCACTGCCTTAGGGGTAGAATTACGAGAAGTTTTTTATTATAAGATTCCTACGTCATACAAAGAACATATCCTCCAAGTTTCAAGTCTCTGCGATCGGCGGTTAAAATAGAACTTATGATAACAGAAAAAAAGATTTTTTTCAATCGATCTAAACACTTTTGGATACACGTATGTAAAATCGAGTTAATTTTCTTTTTATTTTTTTTAATAGAAACGTTTCAAATTATCTCACCTTAAGTCCCTTAGATTCTATTACAGAGCTTCTACGGCTCTCACTCTTGGCTTCCTCAGTGACCTTAGAAAAAAAAAAGTAAGTTGTTAGACAAAATAACATTATTATTTAACTACAGCTATATCTGAAAAAGTATAACACAAGCTATATAGAAAGCGCAGAGTATATATAATACTTTGAATTTGAACTGAAAGCGCAAAAAACGTTTCAATACTAACTTCAGTTTGAACCGACGTCCTCCGGCTTTCCGTCTAAAGAAAAAATACATTATATTAGCACAACAATAAGGTATGATACATTATTCACTAAAAGAAAAAAAATCAGGGCATATTTTGTTTCTATTCCTTTGTGCTTGTTTCGTTTCTGGATTGTGGAGTGCTGAGTTTGAGCAATCAGTATATCATAAATGCAAACAAGAAACAAAACCTGTATAATTCAATGAAACATTATATGTTCTCGTATGATACACAACTTTCATCTAACTACTGGGAAAATAATTCTCATAATTTTATGAAGAGAGTCATGAGCTCTATCATGTTACACCATTTAATTCTCATAACGGGAACACACATAATTTAGATTTGATATAACAAAATATATCTTTATATATGTTAGGGCAGAAAAGAACAAATAACTATCTGCATTTCTGTAAAATTCAATTTTATAATTGAAGTGCAAATCACTCACTACATTTTATTGTTTGTCTTTAAGAACACATTTTTTTTTAAAAAACACTAAAAATTGGTATACTATTAAATGTTTGCTTTGAAGTTTCTCTGTTAAGAGTTGTAAATTTCGTAGATAGCCATTTATTATCTTTGCTGCCGTTATATGGAGAAGGAGAAAAGGATAATTGCTCTTTACAACTAGGCTATAGGAATAAGTGATTGAGGGGATATCAACACACAAAGTGAAATATGTCACAGTATTTTTTAGAACTACGTTTATACAGTAAAAATAATGCTAAACTAAAAGTGAAAAATGCCTTAAATCTTTTATTCAGACACTTAGGTGAGGGTCACAAATGGGTCTGTAGTCCATGTTTCATGGAGTTGGTATAGGGACACCCAAAAATAGTTTTTTTTCTACCTTCACTTCAAGACGTTGTTGTGTTGTTACGGCCATTTCCACCTGTTTTATCATATTATTATTTTTGATGTTTCACATTCATACTTTCATATGTAGTCTATCTATTCCCTATGCCAGTGAGCAACATAAACACAATTCATAAATAACATCCATAATAAGGTAACAAAATATTAATTTGTTAATTAAATGTCTTCTCTGGCTTTCTAGGCTTCACTTATTGTCTAGGCTACTAACGTTTGTGTGTTGTTTCATACCTTAGAAACTTCCTTTTCCTTCTTCTCTCTTGTCGTAGGAGTGGGAGTCATCTTCTCATACTTTTCGAGAACTGGCCTCTCGTAGTCGTCAACAAAGTCCAGTTCATACTGAAATATCAATGGATCATGTTATTTACTTTTTTTTACTCTATTGATTAATCTTCTGCTAACTTTATTTACATATTTATAAAATAAATATCAATGTGCAGCAGCATGAAGCATTAGAACTTGCACGGGATCTATTTAAAAAGAACACGTTATATTCTCCTAGTCAAATCGATATAATAACAATGAACGAAGAAGATACTTACGACATCTGTAAAAGAAAAAAAAACAATGCAAAATACACAGCGACATGCGACTTGCAACGACCCAAGACATACAACGACCAATGACAATATTTCAATTCAGATTTCATCCAGGGAATATATTGTGTTGTGAATAGTGTTTTTGGAATAAGGTTTGTGCTGTTAGGGAATCAAAAAGTAAGTAGGTAATATTGCAAAAAATATGTATAATGCTTTTAATTTGTGCAGACAATCTGTAAAGAAATGTTAAATAGAAATAGAACGTAGATAGATAGAAAGAGTGCGAGAAAAATAAAGAAAGAGATAGAGAGATACAAAAATCACAACGAGAAGTAGAAAAACTGAAAGAAAGACAAGAGTCGATAGATTTATAGAGCACAACGTTCAGAACAACGAAATGATGTTTACCCCATCTTCTTTTTCATTTTCACTTGTAGTTGCTTTTTTGGGCTTATCAGTAGTCTTCTTAACAGTTTTCTTTAGTTGAGGCTTTTCGAATTTACCACCCTGGACTGTCAGGGGTTCCTAGAGATGCAATATAAGTTTAAAAGGATAGTTCTAAGTTTAAAAAAGCGTTTAAGCGTTTTAGCAGGTGAAATACGTATGAAGTTAGCGTGATTGTGTATAATATAGCTTAGTGATATTATTTATGCCTTTTATGTATAAAGAAATCGAAAATGTTAGTTTCTTTAATTATCTCAGCGTATAATTAACTAAATGCTACTTTTGCTTAAATCGAATATTAAGTAATTTTTTTAATCTTTTGTACCTCTTCTTCACTTCCTTTCTTGACAACAGCGGGTTTTTTAACTTTAAGTGCCGCTTCTTGGGTATCCTCCTAGACAAGATATTTATAGTAAAATTAGTTTTAGTTTAAAGGATTTTTAAATTTTTTAACAGTATTGTCAACTTTAAAATGATTGTTTGTATAAGAATAAATATTGCTGAGATAATTAAGAATTTAAAGAAAGAAAAGTACCGTTGGTTTTTTCTGTGCAGGTGTTTTTTGCGTGAGAGAGGCTTCCTCAGGCGCGGTGGTGCTCGTCTTGGTTTTAGGCTTAGTGAGGCTGACGGATTCTTCAGTGTCCTCAACCTATCCCACCAAGACATTAGTTAAGTGCTGCTGTACATCACAGTGTTCAATAGAAAATGTTAAAATAAAATGGAAGGTACGTCCGATTTGTTGACTATAGCCTTCAGAGTGCGCATTAAGTGATAGTATAAAGAAATTGTATAAAAAGATCTTCAGAAAAAGTTGAAATATTATTGTGAAAATCAAGTGTAATATGTACACGAATAAGTGTATGTATAAACCATCAAAAGTGTTTTATGTGCGTTCACATGTGCGTACTAGACATTACATTCGTACGTCTACCTTCAATGTAGGTACCTTTAGCAGAACAAACACTCTCTTTAAAACAGGTGGTTGTTGTAAATTATTATTGTTTGGAGCAATTATCTGTGAATCATTTTAATAATTTTATTTCTGTTTAAAACAATACATTTTTCTTTTGACTACGATGTAATATTATCCGCATACAAAGTCATAATTTTTTACTGCGATTTTAAATAAAATGTGTTGTTTAATTGATTGAAATAGTACCTTTTCTGAGTCCTTATCTTTGGGTTTGGGTCGCTTTAGTGTTTTTTCATCAACTATTTCTGGTTTTTTAATCTTGAGCTTTGCTTCTGCCTCATCCTCCTGTTCAGTTTTAAATTGTTTTTATTAATGAAAGTATGTATGTAAAGACAAATTATTTTCTTGTAAAATTTAATACAAACCGTTGGTATTATTTCAGCGGGTGTTTTGTGTGTAAGAGAGACATTTTCCGGTTCTTGTCCAGGTTTCAGTGCAGTTTTTGGCTTTGACACCGTAACGTCTTCGTCAATTTCCATTGGCTATGGAAATAAATTAAGAGTTTATGTATCATGAGAAAAATTTGAAGCTAGTGAATGTATACTAAATGTGTAGTTTTATGTGTTTGTATCATACCTCTGGTTTGTCTTTACTTTTAAGAGAACGACGCATAGCAGCCGTTGCTGAAGGAACTTCTTCCTCAGGCTTAGTATCTTCCTAATAAGTAAGAGTAATATCTTTAGTAATGTTGTAAGTTTTTTAAAAAAAATTAATTAAGTTTATAATGTAGATGTGTTATAAGTTATGTGTACCTTTTTCTTTTTCTCTGTAGGTGTTGGTGTAATTTTTTCATATTTTTCCAGAACAGGCCTCTCGTAGTCGTCAATAAATTCTTCTTCCGCAACCTTGAATCATTTGTGAACTTATTATTATGTGATTCAAAGACTTAGTAGCTGATAACCATAACCTTATATCAATAAGCCTTTCCATATGACAATGAAATGACTTTGAATTTTTTATAGAGACTACTATAAGATAACTATTATAAGCAGATATTTAGATACTCTAAATTAACGTGTGCTTATTTTACAAAAGTAGAAATAATTTCCTTTAACAAAATATGTACATTTCAAGAGAGTAGAATAGACAGAACTATAAGAATTACAAGCCGGTAGCCTAGACAAATAAAATTTAATATCTATATCTTATCACGGATGTTCTAAAAAGATTATGCTGTTACCCAGTCCCTGTACATGTTCACATCACATCACAGTGCTCATTATATGGTTCTTCTTTATCCTCCTAAATGATTTTGAATACTCTTAATTGATTATTAAAATAAAAAAAAAACAACAGATAAATGCTAAGCTTGCGAAAAGTTATTTCAGTTTAGTTTAATGCAGTTGTAAAGCCAAGACTTACTTTTGGTGAAATTATCTGCAACGACTCGAAGATAGTAGACAAAAGATGTAGTTAAAGTGATGTGCTAAAAGGTGCCGAAAATAGTAATTGACGTTAACGTGAAAATTAATAAACATACGCAAACGCTGTCTCCTTGGTAACTACCAAACTGTTAAGATAGAAATAACGGTTGTAAAATTCGTAATACGATGATTTTATCTCAATTATTTGTGTGTCGTGAATTTTTGAGTATTAACGAATTTTATTGGCCGTGTTAAAGTGTTACATTGTAGCTGTGTAAGTTATTGCAAAAGTCAAATAGTGTTGAGTACCTCTTTCTCTTTGAGAGAAGCTCGTTTTTTAGCCTCTGGCTCAACCTTTTTTGGAGACTTGGCTTTTGGTTTGTCTTCAGATTTTTTCTCGTCCTCCTAATAAATATATTTAAAAATATAATAACTCATTTTTTTTTTAAGTTAAAAAACGTAATGTATTATTTAATACCTTATCTTTCGTAACGGAACGTTTTCGTAGTACGGGCTTTTCTGGTTCTTCTTCCTTATCTTTGGGTTTAATTTTGCCCTTCATTACGTCAACGTCCTCCTATCACAAAATGTTTTTGTTGAAAAAGTTTTGTTTTTTAATAAATTAATTGTGTGTTAGATATGAATAAACATTGGTTATTTTATTTTTTTATTTCTTAATTGTATTATCGAATGTTAAATATAAAAGTGTACCTGAATTTCATTAGGTCGGCTTTTATCTTTAGGTGTAGGAGTAATTTTTTCATATTTTTCGAGTTCAGGTTTCTCATAATCATCAACGAACTCTGGTGATTCCTAGAATATTAAGTATGTTTCGAATTTTATAGATATTTTATTTTAAAAAATAATACTAAACGTGAATTGACCATTCAATATATTTTAATAATAGTATTGATACCTCTTGAACTCCATTTTGTTTTTTAGATCTTTCAAGAGGCGTTGGAGTCATTTTGTCGTACTTCTCTAGCTCAGGCCTTTCGTAATCGTCCACAAATTCTTCTTGCTTCTCCGGCTTTACAAAATAATGATACAAATATTTAGTTCAACATTAAGATAATTCATCTTTTTAAGTAATTCATAAATATTTTTAAAAAGGTTTTTCAAAATTACCTTTCTTGGTTGTTTTTTAGTTTGTGCCACTTGAGGCTCTTCAGGTTTTTCTTCAGTTGGTTTAACTGGAGCCTTGCCTAATTTTACTTTTGATAATTCATCGACTGGTTCTTCTGGAGTAGGAACACTTTTTTTGATACTTGAACGTCGAGGTTGATCCTCCTCCTAATTATTAAATATGAATAAATTTCATATACTATAAAAGGCTTTTGCAGAAAAAAAAACCTTTTTCTAAATATAAAATATTGCATAGCATTCCGTTATTCATATATTTTTAAGCAATACCAATCTACACCGAATAAACAAGCTAATTCTGTGATTCTAAATCTAGCTTCAGGAACTAGTATGCCGCAGAATAGATAAGTATGAAGATATGCGGTAAACAAAAAAAAACTACCTTCTCTTTTGGTTCAACTTTAGGTTTTTTCTCCGGTACTGGAGCTGCAATCGACGGCTCCTCCTCACTTTCCTCTCGTTCACTCTTAACACTTTCTGATACCGAAGCTCTTTTTGACTAAATAAATTGAAACATATATTTATGTAATGAGATTTTTACCTAAAGTTGTATTTTGTATTAATGTAATATATTATGTCAAGTGTATGTAATGTGATGTGATGATTACCTTTGGAGTATCATCTTGTTTGGATTTTTTATCGAGTGGCGTCGGTGAAATTTTTTCATATTTCTCCAAAACTGGTCTCTCGTAATCATCGACGAAGTCCATCACTTCCTACATTCAAACACAATTTAGGGCGTATAAATGTTAAACACAATACACACAAAATCATAATATAAAAAAGGTTAAACATTTTGCACGAAACTGTATGTACTATACATATTATACAGAATGACCAAAGCGGTCTTTAACTGACCTGATCCAGGAGCTGAGCTAGTATAAAGAATAAGTATTATAATTGATACAAAAACATAAAATATACAACAATACATTGATATACCATATACATATGTTATATCTACTATCTCACTAAGCTTTATACAGACATTGCAAAAGTGTATAAAAACAGTACTTACATCTTCCTTCTTTGAAACAACCTTCTTTTTGACAAGTTTTTTCTTTTCTTCTGTCTTTTTAGTATCTTTTTTATCTTCCTCAGGCTTTGGCTCGTCTTTAGGCTTGACAGGCTTAAGTTTCGGAATGCCTTCAATTTTTGTCTCTACTTGTTCCTTTTCTAGTTTCTTTTGCTCAATCTTTTCTAGAAGAGCCTTTTTCTCTTCTTCTGTCTTAGCCGTTTTCTTTTCAAGAATCTTTTTAGCTTCTTCAATCTCAACTTCAGCGCTCTTAGTTTCTTGAACCTTACTCTCTACCTTTTTAGATTCTACCTTCTTTTCCTCTACAGTCACTTCTTTTTTAGCTTCAACCTTTATTTCTTCTTTTTTGGTGACTTTCTTTGCTGCTTCTTTCTTTTCTTCAATGTGATTTTGTTCAATTATAGACATCTCCTCTTCAGATTCAATAACAGTTTTTTCTTCTTCTTCTTCTTCTTTCTCCTCTTTCTTTTTCTGCAATTTTAAGTTTCAATTCATACTTAATTAGATAGCGATGTAACATATTAAAATAATACTACACACATTTATCAAAATAGCGCTATTTTGTCAAGGTTTTAAGTTTTAAACACGTATTATATACCTTTTCTTCGACTATTGTTAAATCAGCACTAGATTCATCTTCACCAAACTCGTTCTTGATGACTACTCTATAATTAGCGACATATTTATGTGATACTTTTCTAATAATGATTCTAGCATTGGTGCCATCAAAGGAAGTATTGATTTCTGAAGAGTCCCGGATAATAGTAGAGTTTTTGTACCAAGTACATCTACAAGATTGATCAGATGTTTTAAGCACTGCGACAAACTCAGCCTCCTCGTTTTCTTTTTTGGCCTGGAAATTAATTATAAAGTTTTACTTTACAATTCATAATACTCTATCATATTAGATAGAGTATCGATGAAAGAAAAATTTAATGATGTAAGTAAAATAAAAAAAGTTTTCAACAGAAGACATGAACTTTGGCGAAATTTAACTTACCAGACTTCTGAAATGCTTAATAATTTGAGGTTTTTCACCCTTTTCTTCGGGTATCTCAGTGATTTCAACTTGTTGTGATGTTGCTTCACCCTTTTCATTCTTGGCCACAAGTTTATAAGATCCTTTATCTTGTTGTGAAATATTGGATATCTCTAGTTTCACTGCAAACTCACCCTTAAATGATACAAAGTAGATTAATACTTTCAAATAATTTCGTGAGATATGCAAGATCCTCATTTTAATCATAGAAATTTAAAACATTTATAAATAATACATACTTCTCTAACTGGTTCAATAAGCACAGTGTGCCTTGAATCCTCTTTAACTGCAGAAGATTCTTTAAACCATGTACACGAAGGTGCAAATTTACTTAATACTTTACATTCAACAATTACAGTCTTCTTTTTAACTATTTTAATGATCTTTGGTTTCTCTTTGATAACTGGAATGACTGAAAACAAACAAATATATTTGAGGTATAGTTTCGATATTTAAAGCATATTTTATATTTTATATCTCTGGTAACTTACTTTCAATATTGAGCGTAAGATTTGCATTGAGCTCTCCAAGTTCATTTTTAATGTTACATTTATACAATCCGGAGTCTTCAATACCAGGATCAATTAATTCTAGTACAATAGTGTAAATATCTTCTTTTTGTTCGATCCTGGTCTTAATTTTCGACGAGTCCCTGATTTCTTTCCCTTCATGGTACCACACGATCGTTGGTTTTGGATTAGCTTTAACTTTGCAACCCATAATTACTAATTTTCCGTTATCTTTAGACTGAATCGTTGGCTTTTCAACAAACGTTGGTCCCTCGCCTTCTGGTTCCGGTTCAGCCTCGATGTTCAAGTTCAGGTTAGCGTTGCTTTCTCCGAATTCATTTCTGACATGACAGCGGTAAGCGCCACCATCCGCTGCTGTCGGATTCGTCAAAAGTAACACCAACTCATAAACATCTTCACTAATGACACTTGATTTTATTTCAATTTTACTACTGGCTTTGATAACGGTCGTGCCTCTGTACCACGTGACTTCTGCCGCCGGCTTTGCTTTGCATACACAGCGCATCGTAATGAGTGTGCCATCTTCGTTGGGAATGATTCTGGGTTTCTCAATAAATGATGGTGCGAAACCATTTTCATCATCCCCACCTATAGAATTAACGTACTTGTAAGGAATAAATTACAATAAATGATATATAATGGTCACAATATGATTCAGAACTGCCTTAAGCTTCAAGCTGTCATGCAAATGCTACTGTATGCGTACGTTTGTAATTTTACCCAAAAAAGGTCACCA
>DWOZ01000020.1:0-15317 GCA_018251395.1 Choranthus vitellius
AGACTTTCTTGGCCATACACATACAGGAACCCAACCATCTACCTCGGCAGCAACATCAAGTAACGTTGTGCGCCGTTCTCATGACTGTGGAAGAAGGCGTAATAAAAGAACTCGTAAGATGTGCACCAAATGCAATAAGTTTGTATGTTTGGATCATTTAAAAAAAATATGTCTATCTTGTGCAGAAAATATAATTTTGAAGTTAATTCCTAACATATTTTTTTTTGTGATCTCCGTTAAAACCAACATGTGATTTTCGTGTCAATTTAGAAGTTTTTTTAATTTTGTTGATTATTTGTAACACAGAGGTTGTGATTAGGTTTTGTTGATAATATTTAGTTAAAAATACTGTAAACAAAATATATTCATATCAGTATTAAAAATATTATGGTTAAATATTTTTTTATTTCAATTTGGAAATGGACTACGTATGTAGCCCGCGCGACCACTCCTGTTACTTTTAGGTGCGCGACTGCTGTAGGGTTAAGTAGTTTTGTACGAACAAAAAGTTTTAGAAAGAAGAAAGAAAGAAAGAAAGAAAATATGATTTATTCCGTCAAAACTTACCGCAACATACATTAAAATTAAAAAAAAAAATAGAAATCATGTGGCAATACAGACATACAATAATAATATACGATAACAGATAACAATTTAAACTTAAACATGAATAACACAAGATATGTAATAATATGCATCATAAATTATTGCCAGTAAAATAATGACGGAAACGGTTTTACTTTCAAATATACATATCGATTATTTGTACCAACTTTTGTCGGCATTTGATAACAAGGCGCGGTGTATCGATTGAAGTAAATTGTATTGTAGAATTGTACTTCCAAATGAAGGCAAAACACAATAAAGAGTAAGCTGACAAAGAGACGGTGTTCCGCAAACGGAAGTACAGATTGATGGTCGAACACCGTTCGAAGCGGCTCGTTTCGTTTTATTTACAACAAACGAAACGAGCCGCTTCGAAACGACGTTGATAGACAACATTTTTTCATTAAACTCTATGAAAACTTTGAAAACGAAAAAATATGAAAAGAATGTGCTGCGTTGTATTCCTCACTAAAAGGTTCTCGGTAATATTATCTCCTATATATCTACTATGTGCAAAAAGTAATCAGTTCATCATTGTAGCCCATAACTCTTATACTGCTGGTCTCAGGTCTCGTTTCACAAAATGATGGGCATAGTCTACCACGCTGCTCAAGAGTTGATTGGTTCTTCACACTCTTAGAACTCCTCATCCGTATAAAAGACAGGTTTCCTCACGATGTTTTCCTTCACCAAAGAAAGTGGTAACTAAATTTTAATTATACTAATAAATGCTAAAATTTGTGAGCATGGATAAATGTTTGTTATTCCTTCACGCAAAAATTACTGAACGGATCAGAATGAAATTTGGTATAGGGATAGATCGTAGTCAAACTAAACAGACTGCTTTTACAAGTGGACAAAGACAAGCGCATAACGGCGGTGATCACTAACCACCAAATGACCTGTCTGCTCGTTTGTCTGCTTATAATATAAAAAGAATACAGGCGCGCGCAGGATTTGAACCCAGGACTTCCCTTCAGAGATGCCAACGTCTGAGACACAAGGCTATAACCCATATCAGTGGCAGATTTATTAAGTGTATGTATTGTAGTATAAATGGAAAAATTACCTTCGTTCTAATGACTCTCACCTGCGGCTCTATATACATTGCTATTAACTTATTAAAATATATAAACCATAATTTTCATATAACTTAAATTTCATCTATTATAGAAGTTCTTATTTGTGATAACAATTCTTACAATATTTTTCAACTGTTGTGACATATTTCATAAAACACCAACTTTGGTAAAATTAAAGGTAAATGTAAAAATTTTATTTCTCATGCCTCTTAAGCCTTTAGATAGTTTTACTGATAGATATAGATAAACTCTTGCTACATTTCTATTT
Source organism: Choranthus vitellius (assembly GCA_018251395.1). Taxonomy (NCBI): domain Eukaryota; kingdom Metazoa; phylum Arthropoda; class Insecta; order Lepidoptera; family Hesperiidae; genus Choranthus; species Choranthus vitellius. Next base: position 1,957 of record DWOZ01000020.1, read on the forward strand.
TACTGTAAAACATCAAAATACATTTTAAGACCAAATTAAACCACACAAGTAATTCATACTTCTTGAAACTACCCTACAAGTACAGTCATGATATGTCAAAATACAATTAATGTTAAATTACAAAAAAATGAAAACTACAACAATATGATTGTTCTATTAAACTATATTATCATAGTATCAGTATCATATACTATAGTATGTATATATATGTACATATATAAAATACATATTCTATTTTCTTCTATTCAAAGAGCAATATCAAATGTCATAATTTAGCACTAATTTCAATAACCATTAATTATGTGTGTATAGATAGTATTACTTATTGTATTTGGTTCCATATAAGAATGTAATAATTTCTTCCTTTTTAGATCTCTATCAGATTACAATGGCATATGCATACTGGAAAGCAGGAAAAGTAAATGATGTTGCGGTGTTTGATTTGTTTTTCCGAACCAATCCATTCCAAGGGGAATTTACAATTTTTGCTGGACTTGAAGAGTGCCTTAAATTTCTGGAAAATTTCCATTACTCTGATAGTGGTAAGTTAAATATAAAATTTACCTTGTAACTAATATAGAAAGAAAAGAAAATTGTTTAATGCAGTGCCTGGTAAAATGCTGTACATATATATGTTATACAGTAAAACCTGTTTAAAACAATTTCATTGGGACTTAACCAAAAATGTGTTTTAAATGGGAAAGTGTATTAAGCGAGATATAGAGAAATAAATGTACTACATATGTATTAATATTTATTGACTCATCTTCTTCTTGATCATTAGCCTCTTCTTGTGTTTTATTCAGGTTCTCAGTAATATTTTCAATTGTATGAATTTCGTTAGTCGGATGGAAATATGTCTATGTAGGTGTATTAAACGGGATGACAAATCTTATTAAGCGTAAAAAAAATTATGAAAACATGTCTCAAGTTGAGGGACTGATGCAAAATGGCGTGTGATGCGAGAAACCGTATTAAGCCTTATCAATTAAATGGGTTCTACTGTATATATATATACATTCAATGTTAGGCTAAATATTAATATTTGTAATTTTTTTTCTCATATCCAGCCATTCATATCCAGTTCATTTGTTGAACAATTTCAAAATACAAACTTGAAACAATATCATTAGATTTGTGTATACGTATATTTTAATTCTATATTCTTAGATAACATACTTAATTCAGATTTGTAAATTTTACAAAAAAGTCTGAGGACTCCAGCTTACTTGAATCCACTTTACTTGGTGTAACAAAATAGTTTGCATATTCAGTTAGGTAAATTTTAAACCAAATATTCACATTCAGTTGATGGTGCCAATAACGTGTAACAAATTCTATGAACCTTAAAGTATATTTATTGCAAAAGATCTTAAAGCCTCTTATTTTTCAGATATTGAGTATCTGAAACAAACACTACCTGATAGTATTGAGGATGAATTCTTTGTTTACTTGAGGAACTTAACCTGTGTGGATATAAAATTGAGTGCAATTGAAGAAGGATCTGTTGTATTTCCAAGGTGAGACTTAATGTCATTTTAACATGATTTGTATTTGAACAAGGAACTCAAGAAACTGTCCGAACTATGATTTTGGTGTATGTGCATAAAGTCATAGAAGTCCAATACAAGCTAAAGTATTATGTAATTAATTTAGCAATTGCATACAAGTTTTTCCTTATTTTTTTTTAATTTTTACATAGAACCTTGTCAATTGACCAACTATACCCTACAATTTGTGTGGTTTATTACTGGTAATTACTAATTAGTCGTTATGGGTTTTTCCCTCCAATAGCCATGTAGGTTTTTACATCTTTATGTGTAATTAGCCGCTTTGCTCTTATTATTTTTTGATAAAAAGTAGCCTGTGTGTTATTCTGGCTTTGATCTATCTATGTGCCATATTTCATTTAGATCTATTCAGTAGTATTTGCGTGAAGGAGTAGCAATCGTCCATCCAACCAATCATCTTCACAAACTTTCGCATTTATAATATTAGCAGGCACATGCATACCAGTAAGACATTTCTATGAAAAAAATGGGTACTTTTCCGGGTTACTTGATTTGAAATTGTTAAGTTATGTAATGTAGGGACTACGAAAATATGAAAAAAATATATATTGCTAAACTATAAGTAAACGAAGTGTTTAAGTGTTTTGTCGTTCTATTTTTACTAACATAAGATTGTTCTTCTCAATATGTTTATGTTATTTTCAAGGGAACCATTACATCATCATGTTCTATGACGTCTTAATATAATTCATACAGTACCTATACACTTGACTTAAGTATGACTATTAGGTCTCTTTATTGAAGTAATGCATAGATGTAGCTATAAAAGTACCTAAAAAAATATTATAATTAATTACAATAGAAGTATTTTTAAATAAACTAGTTTTATTGGTAAGTAAATTAAATACTTTAAAACTTAAACAATAACCTATATTGCTAAAATATTGAGTTTTCTACAATATTTAAAAACGCAAAATTCAGGTTAATATAAAATTTAAAGATACAGGTAATTATAGAGTGTAGAAATACTGAAGTTTGTTGAAGAGTAGCTCTATAGTCCTGCAGCTTTTGATACAAAGAAACACAAAATTTTATAACTGTATCAACTCTTGTGGAATTCCCATGTTGAGCCAATCCTGAACATAGGATTAGGTCATGCTTATCATAAAAATGCATTGTCATGAGGGTGAAAACTTTATGTCAAATTTCAGCTCTGTAATGTGAGAGGAAGGGGGTCTAATTAAGCTTGCAACATTTGAACTGAACATCCCAAAAAGCTAATATACTAACATACATTGCAAGTTATAATAAAAGCTTGTAAAAATATCAGTAATTAATGAACATTCGTACCACGACTTAAATGGGTCCATGAGTACTTGGAAATCCTTCTGACCCATTAGTGGAACCTAGCAGTGGAATCTACAGCCCGTAACCTTCTCTGTCTAGTCTTAACTGCGTCAAAAAATAATTGAGAAAAAAATATTGTCATTAAAAAACTGTGCTTTTTCTAAAAAAAAAAATATTTTTGGTTCTTTTTCTAACCATACAAAAGCTGACATGTTTTCATATAAATATTCAGTCTTTCGTGTCTTGTTGTCATAGCCCTGTTTACAACGATTCTTGTTTACGACTATAAGTAGCTTTGCAATACTTTTTTACATCTATGTACATGTAATCCGGTTTTATTGACATTAAATGAAAGCTTTCAGAGCCGTGTTAGTGTTGCGTGCGTATTACGAATTCCAGGTCAAATATACTAGTATTAGTGCTAGTACTAGTAGACTAGTTCCTCCATATTTAGTGAAGCTAGTTGGAGTAACTCACATTTAAATGACACTAGCTTTTTCTCACTTGTATATCTACAACAATTCTGATCCCTATTTTCTTCCCCATCTTCCCTATTTTTGAGACAGTAATTTTGAAAAACTTTATTATTGAGTTTAATTTTGAATTGCAGTATATTTTTTGAATTACCTCTATATATGAACAACTTTTTTGTTTAATTTGGCTAAGCATAAAAAATATATATTCAGACATATATATGTATATTTGGAAGGCTAATAATAAATTTCAAATACATACGCATTGGCATTCAATCAAGTTTTTATAAATAGGACATGAAGTTTTGCAGGACAATAAACAATTAGCAACCGTAGGATAGCGGTTATAACAGGTTTTTATCCTTATATATAATAATTATATAATATTATAATAATAATTATATAATATTATAAATTATAGGTTTAAAACTCGTTTTTGACTTTCTCGATTAAAAGGTACTTTAAGAGGTGGTGAAGTGTTATGTAATGCAATTTCCGAACATTTTTGACCATCTTCCCCTCCGTTTTTCTTTATATATGCAGCCCCCCTCCCTAAACTTCACACCCAAAATGTGTATGTACCACCCAAATTACCATTTTTTTACCTAACATTTACAATGATCTCGCGGAAATTCGCTATGATTCTGTTCTTAGGCAAAATTCTTTTTTTTAATAAAAAAGAAAATAACAGTCTTGTAACGCGTGCTAACCCTCTCCCTCCCCAGTAACGTTTTCCAAGAACTCCCCTTCCCCCATTACGTTACGTAATATTTGAACGACCCCTTATGCCTGATGGATGTAATAGTTGTATTTTTAGCCTTGCTTTAGTGGATTTTTAAACGGCCTACGTAGGCAAGTTTTTAGATTGTTTTTTTCCTTATTTTTAATTTAACTAGCACTTTTCAATGGTACACAGTACAGGTATGATTCCGCAGTTTGATCCTACGGCCAAGACGGTTAAGCAGTCTTGATTTAAGTTATGGAATGGTATCAGAAATCATTTAAGCATGGTCCCGTAAAGGATCCTTTTGTATAAGGATGTAAGATATGTAGACATTCATCTGACTATGAGGATTTCAAACAGCATTGTAGACTATACACAGTGCAAATTCGATCTGTAATTTTTATCATACAAACTTGTCAGCTGTAATTTTTTTTTTAATTTACTGAGTGTACACAATTAAACTGCGTGCAACACTGCAACATCAATTTAAAATCAAAGTATTGTCCTATGTTTCTTTTTTTTAAACTTGTTGTTGTAGGTGAGGCATCACAATGAATAAATGTTTCTCATTCTTATTCTAATTACAGCAGGATAATTACATAATCTAAGTTATGTACTAGGGAATACTTATTCCATATACGAATCTCTCCCAGCAGACCCATAACTAGAAGAATTACATAAGTCAGGCAAATTTTGTGTGTAAAAGATTCGGATATAGAACAATTTTTTGTGTCTATGGTAAACATTTAAAAAATTGCACGGAGTATAGTATTCCATAGCCTTAGCCCATAGACTGAACTATTGTTAGCCTCTGATCTCATTTCCTATTCGTAGTACAGTGACAGTACAATTTACGCTAGCGACGTTACTAATCAGTATAATGCAGTAATGGATGAGTCACAATTCTTAATGTATGACTTCATTTTGTATACACTTGAAATGACAACTTTCATGTGTGTGGAACTTTCATTTCATGGTAATGAAATGCCAAACTTAATGGCGGCATGGCCTATTAGCCGTCAAAATCCAGTTACGATTGTAAGGGAAGTGGGGCAGCGTAAATACAATGCATTTTGCAGCGTAAAAATAATGCAGATTTATTGAAATAATATTGCGTCAAAGTTATCATAAATCATAACAATTCGTCAGTACATCGGGCGTGCAGTACTAGGTTGATTGGTCTTATGTTTTGCCAGAAACCGTTCTACATGCGAATCGATGACCTAACTAGTATTTACCTAATAGATTTCTAAAATCAGTATTACATTTGATTTTGATGATTTTATGCAAATGATATTATTTATGGTTATTTAGCCATGTATGGTTAGTCAAATCTCCCCTTGGCAAAGAATCTCTATAGGATTTTTGTTACTAAGGATCAATTTAAATAAACATTTAATGACCTGAGTGCTATAATGAGAAACCTTTTTAAGTGACGTTTGAAATATATTAGACTATGCAAGTCTAATATATTTCTGCCACCTGCGGCTTCGCTCGCGTGGAATCAATGTTGATAAAAAGAAGTTTATATGTCTCTTACCAGATCATCAGCTATCTCCTCACAAAAAACATCAATTCGTCGCCCCTTTGCAAGATGAAAGACGGATAATAACACACATTTATAATTTAGTATATATACTCTTACTTACTTACTTAGCATATATACTCTTACTTAGGGCAAATTCCATTTGGATTTTTTGCCAATAAAACTTGTCAAATTTGTAAAAAAAAAATCCAGTTCGAATTTGCACCGAGTATAGACTGAATTTAAATTTAGAACCTTTTATTTCTTTTAACAGTTTTATGTAAAGTTATCACAACGTGTTGTGTTGATATCCTGTTTTTTTTTAATAATATTATGTTTTTAGAGTGCCGCTACTAAGAGTCGAAGGTCCACTGATTATTGCACAATTGTTGGAGACGACCCTTTTGACTCTCGTTAACTTCGCAAGGTAAGTTATTCGCTTCTTTTTTTGAAATCAGTTTAAATAAAGACTGAAATCAGTTTAAATACAGAATATAGACGTTCGTTTTTCGGAGAAGAATCGAAAAGGGGAAAATTTTATGTATATTCTGCGGACATTGGAGTACGGCTTTGTCGGCTTAGGCTAGTTTTTTTTTAATTTAATGCTGCAACTTCGTACATTACCTAGGTCCAGGGTAATTGCTTGCCATTGCCTCCCTCGGGGTCCCACACGGGTGGCGCCATTCTTGATGGTCCACTTATAAGTACTTCAAAGTCAAAATATTTTATTTCATCATCGAGCTCACTTACTGAAAGATTACATAAACGTTTTTCCTCTTACCGCGGAGCCCCATAGCATACTCAACAATGTTGCCCCTATGCCGATTGATGCAGGGGCTAGTGGCCAAACTAAAACTCGGAAGTTTTTTATGCTCGAATTTCACAGACATGGCTTAATAATTGCTGTCTAAATGCAACTGCTAACAGCGCCTTTTGCCGCTATTGCTTAACGTTTGCGATCGCTTATAATCGAAACAAGCCGGCGGGCTAAGAACGCTTCCGCTGCTAAACAGCTACATACAGATAAAAAAACATTTAGATAGATAAAATACATAATCTAATATTTAAGTTATACTTAAATAACAATTAAAACGTCATTACGTATCTCTTGCAATCAAATCGCTCAGCCATCCGCGACACTTGATAACGAGATAAGTAAATTGCCTGTATAGTATGCTGTACAGATATACTATATAACAGCAAATATATTACTTAATTGTAACCCGTAAATGTCCCACTACTGGGCTCAGGTCTCCTGTGAGCTGTCAGTATGTGAAGGGTTGCAGTCCAATACGCTGGCCAAGTGCAGATTAGCAGATTTCAAGCTTCGAGAACTATATGGAGTACTTAAAACGAGTTATCATGTTTATCTAAACTTTTAATTTATTTGAACACAAATTTTAACTTAATTTTTAATATATGTTTTTTACTTACATGACTCGAAATAACAATACTTATAAAGGGATGCTGAACGTCAAATTAATTAAGAAATAGGATTGTGACAACTCAATAATTAATTTAATAATTTTTCATGCCATCAAGGTTAAATAAATAATACGATTTATTTACCTTTTGTAACTTTATATACGGAAATAAATAATTTTTATTATAAAATTTACCTTCAGAGGTTTATATTTCTGATGCATTTTGTTGCTAAATTACAATACGCACCCTCGGTGGAACAAGGGCACAATTGCATGTTTTACAATTTTTCGCTACAAAGATTTTTTGCTGAACGTTATTGGGTTATTTACGTACATTAATGTATAAAATCTAAATTTTTTATGGTTAAGTATGAAGTTTAGTCTTTTGTGACTTTAGCCCTGTATTATACTTAGGTAAAATATGCATAGTTATTGAAATATTTAAATGAAATCACTTTGGCATTTTTAAGTCTATAAGTTTTTGCGTTTTATGCCCTTGTCCCGTCGAAAGTTCGATATGTTCGCGAATAGACAGACAGAGACAGAAAGATGCCGCAAAATAATAACTTGGGCTTCCATTTTCAAAACTTAAACGTAATGTTGACAGCTACAAAAACGATTCATAAAGAATTTTTCTTTTTTTTTTCTTTTTCAGAAGTCGTTCACTTATTTCGTAGCTCGGGGACGTTACATGTTATTAAAATGCAGTCTAAAAGAGTCTTTTCGTTACGAAGTCTTAATTTTTTCTTAGACTTGAATGACGTGGTTCATCAAGATATAAATAGTAATAGTGAAGATAACTTTGAACGTGGTGGTTACGGTCTTTGTAAAATAAACTGGAATTTGTGAATTTTGGTTCGTAGTGAATATTGAGTGATTTAGACCATAAATAATGCAGTTAAAATATTTTTTATTATTTATTTATTTATATATATTTATATTATATATATTTTAGTTATTTTTTATATATTTTTCATAATAATTTAGTTAGTGTATATAAATCAATATTTTTGTATGTGCTGTAAAGTTAACACTTTTATGCCTAATTAATAATTTTCTTTCTTTCTTTCTAAATTCAGTTATTAGGCAAAATGCCACCAGGTATAAATTCCGTCCATTGTAAATATTTACAATAAATGGTAAAAAAACAAAGTAAAGTCTCATAAAAAATACTTTTTTTTTTAACTTTCTATAAATTAGTGCTTGACTATTACCCACCTGATGGTAAGCGACGATGTGGTCTTAGATGGTAAAGCGCACTAATTAATAGAACGGAAGCTAGAGGCCTTTCGTGCTCTAGAGGACCCGAAATGCTGGTTGTTAACACTCGGGACCGATTCGATTCCCACCCAGGGCAAACTTTTCTGTGATGAGCAGGAATGTTTGTTCTGTGTGTCTGTAAATATCTATATAAATATGTATTTAAATTTATATATGTATGTTTATCAGCTGTCTGATCATCATACTACAAGCTAATGCTTAGTTTGGGGTCAGATGGCCGTGTGTGAGTTGTCCAAAGATATTTATTTATTGACTGAATGAGTGTGTGTAAAGTATGCTATACCATTAAAGATGTTTTTTGAGTAGACAAAAGTAAAAAAAAGTAATTCCAGTTCTATCCTTTGTCAGATATATTATATCAGATATATATAAATACAATTTCAAGTAAGTATGGCTTATGGATGAACACTACTTTATAAATAAACTTTAAGATTATTATTACTTTATCAGTAGTGATAGCCTAGTGGTGTTCTGTTTCAAACGTAAAGTCCTGGGTTCAAATCCTGCGGCGCGCACTTCAAATTTTCAAAGGTATGTGCGTATCAGAAGTTGATTATCACTTGCTACGGTGAAGGAAAACTTGAGGAAACCCGCACTTCTGAGAGTTCTCCATTAAGTTCTCAAAAGTGTGTGAAGTCCATCCGCACTTGGCCAGCGTGGTGGACTAAGGTCTGTACTTACATTGTGAGGGGAGACCCGAGCCCAGTAGTGGGACAGTTATAGGTTACAATGATGATCACTTTATCGATAAACTCAAATCGTAAATACATGCCTTAACTAATACAATTATTAATAAACCAAGCGGTGATAGTCTAGTGGTTAAGAATTCGACCTCCTATTCGGGGGACCGGGTTCGAATCCCAGGAAACGCACTTCTGACGTTTGGGAGTTATGTGCGTTTTAACCATTTAAATATCACTTGCTATAACGGCGAAGGAAAACATCGTGAGGAAACTCCCCGGGAGTTTGCAAAACTCAAAAGGTGTGTGAAGTCTGCCAATCCGCACTTGGCCAGCGTGGTGTACTATGGCCTTAACCTTCTCATTCACAGAAGGGACCCGTACTCAATAGTGGGCCGTGATGGGTTGAGATGATAAATAAACCAAAACTGAATATACGTAATCATTAAAATCTCAACAATAGGATAAAGCTTTCAGAAAAAGCTCTGTAGATATTGACTCACGCACACAAGGACTGCGAAATAAACAAAAAATATACAATAACCTTTTCTAAGAATAAGCGGGATGGCGCGCGGATCTTATTTTTCTCGCGGACTTTTCAGTCGCTCTCGGGTGGGAAAATGGAGGGGGGTGTGGAGGGATAACCCCACCACCCCCCTGCAATAATACTGCGTCACTATTTTGCGCCATTACCTACACTCGCCTGGCTGTAAGTAGCAAGGTCTTTAGAATGTGTTTTAATTGGGTTCAGAGAACATCTGTGAGTAACGGGGATATGCAGATTAGCTGGATGTTCAGGGCTTAAGTACTTTGATTGGACAATTTAGGGACTATTTAGTATTGATTCTAATGACCTATAAGTTATTGGGTATGGTAGGAACGAAGGGCTCGGAGGAAGAGATTTGAAATTTTACGATTATTATGCCTTATTCATATAAAAGTCCTGGTAGATCAGCTATGGTCAGAAGCTGTTTTGTATCATTAGTGTTATCGTTTGGTTCAAAATGTTGTAGTATTATAATATTTGTTTACAATGAAGTGGTTTTTTTATATCGATTTTTTATATCGATTTTATAATACTTAAACATATATCGATATCATATATTATAAGTATATCAATATTTTTTTTGTGTTATCAAAATTGCAACTTTCGAATTTAATGATATTTTTTTACATATTGTAATATTAGAAAGCTACCCTTAGGTTAAGTTAGCTTTATTTGATATTATTTTTGTCATTATTTTTTATACCATCATGTTACTTAGTTAATTTCTTGACGTCTGTTGCGAACTGTTGCTTCCAAAGCCGAAATAAATGAATATTGACTTTGAATTTACAATCTGTATAAATGTAAGTGTAATATACAATGTATATTTCTGTACTGGACTGTGATAAGCGTCAATTGTGTCATAATTTAATAATTACATGTTCGTATACTAAATTATAAGCTGTGGGGTGTTTTATTAAATCACAACGCCAATTTCGTACTATGTGCGCGCTATTTTATTAGGATTACGGGATGCCTAAATGCTTTAAATATCATCACGTTTTCTAGAATTTTTACTGCATGTTCTATAAACTTTCATACACTTTTATAAGGTACATACATGTCATCTTTATAGAGATTATCGGAGGGTAGTGATTAAAAAAGATTTTTTTGTAAAATTCAAAAATGTTTTTTTTATAATCTTCACTTTTGCGCCTTAAACTAGCTACACAGAGTAATATTTTACCATAGTTTATGAACTAAAATATGGTAAATATCCCAAAATAGAAACTTAACTTGGTCAGTAAATAATTATCGACTAACATCATTTTCAGTAAGCATTTGAATATTTAATTCGAATAGAAAAAAAACGAATTAAAGCATATATTTCGGGTAATGTAATATTTAATGTTACTGTTGCAAATAATAAATAAATAAATAAATAATTTAATACAAAAATATTTTAATATTACAAGTTATAAAAACATGTAAATTGAAGTAACATTTTGCAAAACAATATCGAAACAAGGTGGCGTTGGCCGCAAACTGGGAACTACCGACAAACAATGTTAGGCTTTAATAAAACTCCATGAATAGTTATACTTAAACAGACTAGAAATGCAACTATCTGCCGTGAGCCACCTAAATATATCCCTGTACTACGGAGACACTTACCACATTATAAGTTTGCAACAATTGCTTTTAATTGTGCGTCATCCATTGCGGGGTAGTTCGAATTTATCACAAGTAGGTAGTTGCAAAGTAGCATTGGACGAGTGGAATTGTGTAAATTTTGTCGTTAGTTAGAGAGGTTTGTAGATAGCGGGTGGGTGTGAGGCGTTGGTCCTTTGATTCGAGCGAGATTAAACGTGCGGCAGACGGTGGCGCCTCCTATCGATTGTTGTTGTAATTACAACGCTATCCTCGCCCAGTCGCAAATGAAATTGTTCCGGACAGAGCCTAGTATGGATGCCAATGTGTTATTGCAGTTGCAAGCGAATACCGACGGTTATATATTTAGTTATGTGGTTATTTGCATTTACTGGACGTTTTTGGTCAGTTATTAATTTTGATTGCATTATTGGTTATTTATTTAATTAGTAACTCGTTTATTATACTTTTGCTTTAAATGGGACTCTTCAAATGTACATATTTGTTAGGATTGTTAGGATCGAAATCGATTTAAATTAAATAAATACTAATATTGTTTCGAAGTCGTGTTTCGAGATTAACAGATAGTTTTTTTTTATTGAGTTTTGCAAGCTCCACGGCATGCAGGTTTTCTTACGATGTTTTCTTTCGCCGTTATAGCGAGTGACATTTAAATACTTAAAACGCACATCCGAAAAGTCAGAAGTGCACGCTCTGGGATTTGAACCCGCACTCCCCGAGTAGGAGGCCGAAATCTTAACCACTAGGCTATCACTACTATTGGAGGGATCGTAACCAAGCGCTAAGTTATCAAAAGTTAAAAAAAAAACTCCCGTGATTAACAAACATATTTCTTATGTCTATAGCTACATATATATGTATATAAACTACACAAATTCTATAGAATTCTAAAGAGCAATTTAACTAACCATCATAGACTCTGCTGCAGTTAATCTCCAAAACAAAAGTTAAGTTTTACTTGTGATGTAAATTAATCGCAATAAATTAAAGTGAAAGGCTACCAACTCTTTTTATCAAAGTTAGTCGAGGGACTATTTGGAGAGGAGAATCAAAGAATTAAGTATTCAAAACTTAGGAACCGTAGATTGGAGTGCGATTTAGTCAGAGTCGAGGACGGTCCGATGACCCTTACAGTCTCGGGGCTCTTTTAACTTCGTCATTATGTGCATTTATCTGGTTTTTGAAGCGTTTATAGTCCGCTTGTTTGTTTTCATTGTAAGTGATCGAAAAAGTTAAGCGACAGCGGGCGCGGTAATAGGATGGCCGCTAATGGTGGAATGGGGCGTTATGAATGCAAAGTGTAATCCCATGCTGGCCAACCAGGTTTTCAGAGGCGTACAGAAGTCAGCTGCTTGGCGGTAGGACTTTGCCGAAAGATCATTCTTTTTTGTGAAGCTCGTCTGCCTGGCTACCACCTTCTTGCTTGAATCCGCCGCGATAGGATTCGTCTTGTTTCGGCTGGGAACTTGAGAGACAGTTCTCCTCTTTTTCTTTCTGTCGTTTAGTTATCCTCCATTTCATTCTTCTCCTCTCTCCCGTCCTGAAGCGGCATGTCATTGATGTATGTTACCGTATACCTTTGTAATTCTCTTCTCAAATCATAGTTAGTAGTAGTCTATTATTCTTGCTAGCAGATGTACTCGTTAGTAGCACTCGTTAGTAACACCCCAGTTTGATGTTCATGTTCATGGGCGGCGGTGACCACGTACCATCAGGCGACCCGTCTGCACATTTGTCAGATTATCATAAAAAACTTATCGTATGCAAATTGCACTCGCATTTGACCGATTTTATTACACAACAGAACAAAATGTTTGTCGCCGAAGATTTATTGCTATGAATGTATGTTTTCAAACAATTCACAGCGATATTCTGTGAAACATAATTTTACTGTTGAAGAACAATAAAGAGAACAGAATATTGTGTAAATTGATCTATATGAAACGCCTCAGTCATTAGCACACATTTGTCAATAGCACAACTCAAGTTTGACGGCTTCGACTATTGATGAGCGAATGAAAACAAACAGGTGTATTCGCTTGTCGTGTAGCATGCACAGCCCGAAGTCTCGCCGCGGCGATATTATACTCAATATAATATATAATTATACTTATCTCAGGACAACTCACACACGACCATCTGACCCCAAACTAAGCGTTACAGCTTGTACTACGGTGATCAGACAACTAATAAACGTACATATATACTGTTTTAAATATATACTTATGTACATATTTT
>DWOZ01000021.1:0-15143 GCA_018251395.1 Choranthus vitellius
AGAGCGGGGAGCAGACTCCGCTACTTCCGCGACCATAACAGTGGCGCATCTCGTCGCGCGCGCCCGTCTGGCTGTAACGCGGCGAGGTATACCCCACCTCCTCTTTCCCTTCCTCCCCTCACCCTCGTGCACCGAATACAGTACTTTTTATTTCTTGACATAACCTCAAACGTTCACCTTGCTGTATTGCAAATTTTATTCAGCTTGCGAGATCACCAGTTCAAGTAAAACTACAAAATATTAATAAGATTACAGATTTCAAAATAAGCAGCATGTTATACGTGAAACGTAGTAGGAATTTACGTAGAGTTTCTTAACAAGATAGTGGGTGAATAGACATATTGAAGGATCAACTTTGGTTTGGTTCGGATTTAGTATTGCTGATATCTGAACTTACACAGTCAGCCCGTTCGTAGATGGCAGGCAAATGCTGTTTGCTCATTCGAAATAAATGCCTTTAATGTTGACAATCCGATCAATGAAAGCTGTGCTGACCATTGCTCTAGTGCACTACAGTGTCTGAAACATCTCTTTTTGACATTTATCTTTATGTACGACATTTATAATTATCGTTTAAAGATTTTGAACTAGATGAACTCGTAATTACTGTTTAAAAATGCAAACAAAACAATTGGCTGTGGACTTAGAGCTATATTAAAAAAAATACTTAATTGCTATGGATAAAACAACTGTATAAACGTTAAGTTAATTCCTCCCTTTAACCATTATCGGTCCGAATCTACTTTCTTTTAGGAGTGAGACGTGAGCATTGGAAACATATGTATATGTGCGATAGTGAAATTACGGTGGCTGATACGTATTTTGAGTCAGAGTGTTCGAAAATCAAACATTGTAAAATCATTTGTGATATAAAAGAAAATAATTAGGTATTTAATAAAGTTAGGTTCGATCTTAAGGAATATAACATATTGCGTTGGAATTGGAAAAATACACAAATGAATTCTAAAGAACTTGGACGTCCCTAAAATAAATTGAATTTTTTTATGACTCTCGTATATGTATTTTGTATAGTATGTGAATAACGACGACGACATGACGAGTATTATTCTATATAATATAAAAAATATATATCACTTATGATCAATATATATAATTTCGCCATTTTAAAATCAAATCTGATTGTGTTCTTAACATCAGTATATGGGACGATCAATGTATAACAGCGTCATGTAACAATCAGATCTGACGTATAACCAATACATGGCACGATCGATCAATTTGGATTTTGTAATATCGACATTTGGTAATCGCGTTTTACTATCGTTATAACATCAATACTTTGAATGGGTCAATTTAAATTTAATTGGTTACATCTCTGACAATTTTGTACGAGGCGCCTTTCGTTAAGTCGTCTTAGAATAGAATGTTTTTTCTATGACGAGAAAAATTATACGTGATAAATTACGCGTGACATGAAAATAAGTACACTACAGTTTTTAATTGCCTTCATTAGCACGATATGGTTTTAAATCCTTGATTAATTCGTAGAAATTTACTATAATCTTCTATAGCTTTTGATAACCATATTTTTATAACTTTATTGTTTGGGAATAGAATCGTACATCCATACAAGTATTTTTCTTACAAAATCAATATGTTAATAAAACTATAAGAGTTTGCTTAATCATTTTGCAATACTTGAAACTATACTAAACTCTGTAAAGGAGTTTACGTTGAACAATATTTAGATATAGCACATTATTCACAGCATTATATGTTATAATAGTCAGCCTTATTCCAAGTATTATCTACATATGTATTAACGTAATAGTGCATGCTTTTAGTTTTGACATAAATTATAGTGATAAGTTTTCTTAAACAGCCTTATTATGTTCTTGATCAGTATGTATAGAAAAAATATGGGTAAGAAAATGGTAAAGTGAAAAATTATAAATGTTGTTAAGTAGTACCACCGTAATGTTATATCACCGTGCCTTACGCAACACATTTTTCAACTTTTAAAATTCAATTATGTAATTGTTGCAACATACGCCGAAAACCAAAGATCTTAATTGTACATAAAACGTAGGTACATTTTTTAATACTAAATCATCTGAACATTTTACAAGTAATTTATAAAACATTTACACTTATTCGTATTTTTTACGCCATATTGCGTAGGTATATCATGATTTGGTATCAGCAGCATCGCGAGTATCTTAATAATGACGAGAATAAAAAGTTGCTTGATTGTAATGTTAAAACAAATCATGAAAGATAATGAAAACATAATAAATTATTAATGAGACAAACATACATCTCTATCTCATTCGTTTAGTTCAAACGCATAAATAATTCGTTACGATAACTAATTAAATTATAATCTTGTTTATATATATATATATGTATATCGTATTTATATTAATTTGAGGAAACATTCTTAATTGACGACGATGAAGTTAAATTATGTTTATTATTTCAATTTAATTATTGTTTTTGTTTTTTTACTTTTTTGACATATTGATACATTGAATAATACCATACTTTGATTCATATTTTTGTATATATTTTTTTAAATTCTGAAATCTCATTGTATGACTAATTGGATGATTTAATATTTGCATAATATTTTTATAATAACTCTATCGAATTGGGACTTCCTGTAATGTTAGGAGTCGTAACATATCATAATAATTACAATGTGCAATGTCTTCAAGTCAAGAGTGAATACGCTTTTACTAAATTAGTGCGTTTTACCATCTAAGACCGCATCGCTGCTTATCATCAGGCAAGATCGCGGTCAAGCACAAATTTATAGAGGGTAAAAAAATAAAATCTGAACAATAATCATAAAGGATTGGTACTCTGCTCCATCACTTTAACATAATGATACGATGTACGAGGGCGTGTGGAAAAACGTGCGCACGCAAACAATGAAAAGTACAATAACATACAAAAAAAACTACATTTTTTGTCATTAAGATAAAAAAAAATTAAACGGATACTCTATAGTTTATACCACGAATTCAATATAAGGGCTTATATTGGCTAGCTTGCAGCTAATTGTCACTTATTTGAAGTGTTATTAAGATTAGTTCACTTGTTAGTTTTAATATGTGAACTAATCTTATATAATGATAATGATAAATGATGATTTGATATAATATATCGTTGTATCCAAATAATAGATTAGCGGAAGTGCATCCTTAATGCATTCGTGGTATTTGTATAGAAGGATTAGTAGTAAACATTTGTGACTCATAATTGCCTTAAATTATCACTAAATGCCTTAATATTTCACTAAAGTAAAAGTGGTTTCAATAGCATTGTAGCATAGTCGTATTATATCGCTACATGAATGGTGAGTTTTCTCAATAACATTATTTACTGCATATCAGTACGATTCCCACACTTAATACGTACATAATGCATACTACATAATTATAATTATTCAGATTTACCAATAATAAAACTGTAACGAAAACTGTACATTGAATATTTTTGGGAAATATAATAATGTACCTAGAATGTCTGTACACATTCACATTCATTCACGGGGTTCATTCAACGCCAGTTCTTAGCGCATTTACAGAGCTAAGGAGTTGTTTGTGTTTGACATATTTAGGTGCCACGAAAAACGATATGGCCAATAAATGGTAACATTTTTTATGAAATCTGTTAAAATGGTAACAAGGCATACATTTACAGAAGCTAAGCAAGAACGAGTTACAAATATATTATATTCTATAGCTACATATATTACACTGTACAAGTTATTATAAATTTATCATATTATTATATAAAATAGTTTTACATAGCAAATAATACATACATTTATGTCAGTGAGTAAAGGGCACATAGCTTTATAGATTAGTAGGAATAATCATTCTATTTCCAAACAATACTCTAACATAGATTTCATTGTAATACTCGCATATATTACGCGTTTGAAATGAAATAAATGACATAATTAGTGAGAAATACACGCCTATTTCGATATCCTCATGTATGTGTAACTGGGGTCAGTAGCTCTATTGTAATGATCTCCTTGGGAAACGGTTAACATATATTCAAAATATACATTTCCATCCTAATTCTGCATAAGACTGCGTAGCTCTTATGTTAATGAACATCGGGTATAGCAATAATTAAAGTTGTATTCAACATGTTAATTGTAAATTAATCACAAAAAAAAAACAAAATTTACTTGTGTAATACGAGGTGACAAGTCACTTTCCTATAGATGATCTAAGTATTTGCCACTTTGTCAAATTTATCTCTGTTGATTATGGGACAAAGTGAATTTACAGGACGCGACAAGTTAAAAATTATTCGAGGGCCGCGAAATAAAATTAACGCGAAAGTAATTAAAAATTAAAGAAAACGTTATACGGTTTAGGCCACTATGAATCTCTATGTGGTATTTACATATAAGGTTCCATCGTAAATTGTAGCAATTGCATGCTTCACATGTCTTAAATAATGACAATTATATTCAGAATACAATACAATATAATATTTTTTGCTTCACAAACCTTTTGCATGCATTGCGAATTAAATTGAATAGTTCTTCGCTGATGAGTCTGAATTGACACGACATTCACTACATCTTTGCATCTACGTAATTAATTGTGTTTAAAGCAAAACTTACATATTTTGAAATTTACATATTATTAAATTAAATTATCAATAAGCATCAGATTATACATGTTCTGTACTAATATGTCTTTTGGAACTGTTCAAAATATTACGTGGTATCGAATTAAGTTGCAAGATTAGCAATAATTATATAATATTTTTTACAAGGAATATTATTGTTAGTACCTAAATGCAGTATGTGTGTTGTTACTAGTGACGTACAAAATGATGGTGTAATAATCGTATTTGGATCGAAGTACAACATTAATTATAAAATTATGAATAAATTCGATTGTGGGAAATTTCGACTAATTAATATTGAATATCGATTAATAATAAATGTAAGCTCGATGTACGTGGATGTGCACTTATGAAGTAGGCGTAGGTACGGTATTAAAATATGTCTGATTAAACGTTTGTTAAATTCAAGACAAAATTATTGAAATATGTGAGGTATAACGTGAGGTAGGTACCGACAGCGCCAGAAGTACACAAACCCAATGCATAATATTTCATAATTAATCATGATTTTTGCTTCTTGCGATAAACGCTTCGTTTTAGGTGCTATAAAATTTAAATTGAAAGAATTATTTTCTGAAATTTAATGACGTAAAATATTTGCATTTTACGTTGGGTTATTAAAAAAATCGATTTGTTTAGTTATCAATTGGGTATAAATATTCAGAATTACACGCTCGACCCGTACTAAGAGAGAGATGAAGAAGCTTTTATATCATTATTATATGTAAACACAGTGGTTTATTACTGATGTGTAAAGTTTGGGAAAGTGTAATGATTTGTCATAAATATGTTATCACAATAAATGTGCAATACAGTGTCGAAGTATCTAATTTTAATGAACAATACGTTTAAAAATTTACGGATGTGTAAGTTTTATAGTTTTCATCAAATTACTTGAGATAATATATCTGAATAATAATATTAATTTCGTTTAAATTACTTGCTTTTATAAATTATTACAGAATATATTCCGTTTAAAATATTGCAGTATATAATATACATATCTATACATTTATTTATATGTATCCAGATAAAAATTACAATAAATGGTGGTAAGTACTCCGCCATTGTTATATTCGAATTAATATATGTTTCTCATTATTATTTTTATATAATTTTTATTTTCATGATATGCGTACAAAGCGTACTGCGTACAAAGGTTGCGTATTATGTTGTAGGTCAAAACTGATTTCTCAGATTTTAGTTAAACCAATAGGTACCTGAAAATTGTAAAATGTCAAACTTTATTTTGCATAATAATAATTATAAGATATTTTTAATAGTATTTGGCTTTGCTTTAAAGATGTATGTTCATAGTTATTTACTATGAATTTGTTATCGAAATTCTGAACGTTCGTGGCCTCACTTTGCAGTTTAATCCTGTATATAGACAATCGGGGCAGGAAATTAAAAAACCTTACACATTCAGTTTAAATCTCGTTTTGTCGGTCTAAGAAAAACTTTGAAAGGTAAAAACAGGTACATGGTGATAGGTGATTACAATGTTGTTTTTATCAAGTATTTTTTCTTATGTAATAGGAATAACTATTGAAATGATCTGCGATGTAGCCTTTCTTTCAATTTTATCGTTTAGATTTGAGTATATACTGTGATTTTTTATGTATGATTTCGAGTTTACAATTAAGGTTCTGTTTTTGTTTTATTTGTACCTGTAATAAAGAATATTTCGAATTTCGTGATACACAAGGGACTTTATATGCAATATTTCTAAATATATTGGTGGATCAGAATAATTACCGCTCAGCGTGTTGGTATACTTAAAGTTCGATATGTATAAAAAAGGAGTTCAGAAAGTAAGTTTTTTTATAATAAATATGGTTTTTCAAATTCTTTATAGACGAAGAAAATTTCAGTACTGTTAGTCGGGATCAAATCTATGATATATTGAATTACAATTGAATTTTGATCGCAATCGGATCTCTAATACTAGTGGATAAACGCTTTAGTAAGATTTTCTTCCCTTCGATCTATCTAATCTAAAGTATAATAATATATGTTCGTTTCCTTGATAGCAATTTATGTATTAATATTACATATTGGCATATAGTACATAGATACTATAGATAGCGGTATTTTTGTAGTATTGCCTATATATATATATATATTTATATATATTTGTTACGCTATACGTTGCTTTTTATAGTGCGTTCTATTCTTGTAATTGTTCTATTTGTATATATTTTTTTGCTTATTGACACTAACATAGCTCTTTAAATTTTTTAGCCAGGCCCTAAGTAACGAGAAATAATATATCATGACATCATTTTAGGGTACGCATCGTGACTGTTTTTTTGGGGTACTTATGTTCTAAGATTAAATTTGTACAAGATATCAAGATTTCCTGTTAGTAATTTTGATTTGTATTGATCAATCTTGGCATCCATAAATTTTTAAACGTATTTCACAAAACGCGGTTCTCGAGTACTACTATTTTACTGACGGTTTATATTACGTACCTATTCCTGATTAAAGATAAAATATCTTTATCTTATATCAAGAACGGGGTAAGAAAAAGATACGTCATAGGAATTGGCAATTAAGACGATTTAATTAAGAATTAATTAAATAATGATGATACAGGATACTTCCAACGTGCGTGAGTTATGTAATCCTTGTAAAATACTTTTCGAATTGGTTATGTCGGCGAAAGTCAGTATTTTTAAGTACGTATGTATATATTGAGGATAAAGTATAATCCTCGCTTAAAGGATAAAAATGAAAATAATAAAAAAAGCAATAAATAACTAGTATGTAATCGATCAACATATTAATGTCTTTTATATAAAATATTATATTGCTTTTGTGTAATGTATAGTAATTCCGCGCAAATTTAGTCTTACACTCGAACTATGAAGTTGCATTCGCTTTGTATAAATTTAAACAGTATTAGATTACAATTGAAAATAATATTCGTCTATTTATCTGCTCAAGTGTTTCATTATAAAATGATTTACGAAGTATATAAATACGGCACTTATACGTACACCACTTTTTTAACAATGCATATTTGTAGAAGCTTGCATAGTTTTATGTTACCTATTATAATCCGTATTTAATCTCGTATTTGACTTAGAATAACTCTATATTACTTCTAATATTGTAATATCTCAGAATATCCCATAATTATATTGGTTTGTATCAGAATTACTAGTAGTTGCAAAATTTGAATTTTATAGTATAATGCCATATGCATCGGATGATATACAGATGACACATAATGTTGAGACATAATACTTGTCGACCTTATACAATCAAAATTAAAATATCAACTCCTAATTTCAATTTTGTAATGCCTGTGATTTATTCGTATGAGTAGATTGTTTGTTAGTGTTATTTGCGCATATTATTTCATGTTAGCGTAGTGTCGTGATGTGTTCATGCGTTTGTAATATACGTGCCATGCAAGCACGTGCAGGTGACATAGTGTTTAGACGAACCTAATTAGGTCACTGATGATTAGCGCGAATGATTTGTCGGTACGAAGCTAGATAGATAAAAAAGTACCTAAATAAGATAGTGGTGATATTTTCTATGTATGCTTCGACTGTAAAGTAATTCGAGCTAAACATACAATTGAAATCTATATGTACTGTAACTGGTGTGTTTTATTGACCTAAATGATATTTTTGTACTCATTTAAATGACGAACGAGGTCAACGCAATTTTAATTAATAACTATTTCTTATATTCCTCTACCTTTTTATGAAGGATTGTATTTAAAATCCACGAGGAAGGCGCCCACTTCGCGCTATTCTATTAACCAAATTTGTAAATATTTAGTTCAATTTATCGATAAGTATTTGTATTTAAGTGTATTGTGATATCATTACTTATTTTTTATTTTCATGTGTTTTGAATAGGTTAGCAATTTATTTTTTTAATATGGAAGTTCAAGTGATACAAAATTAATCATTATTTTGATACAAGAAGAGCCAACTTTAAAAAAATGTCAGTAATAATAGCCACTTTTAAAATATATTGAGCATTGTCAATAAAAAATACATTAAAATAATGTGTTTATTTTTTCCTTGTCCCTCAAAATTTTCAGGTTTAGTATACTATTATATTCATACATTATTGAGAGGAATGTTTATTATTTTTACGAAGTCTGCCGATAAACGAGTGCACGAGTAATATGATGGTAAGCGGTTGACTTCGTCCATATACATCTCATACACAAATACACCAGATAGACCAAAGGACTAGCACCAATATGGCCATTGTAAATACTATCTACTAAGCATGGGTTCTTATCGGTTACGATAGATTTCTTGGCCTATGGGTTTATTTCCGCTGCCCATTTTCTTAAATTATAACTGAGAAAGGAGATATTAACAAATAATTTCAATGGGGACCGCGTGGTGGAGTATGCTCTTGGAATCTTTTGTCACCTGGAGAGTGACTTTTATTGTCACCTGGAGTATGCTCTAGGGCTCGTTTGTCACGAGGAGACACCTGTGCTCAATAACGGGCCAACAATGACAGGAAGCCACGAAGGGTTTACCTGGTAAGTTATTATTTAGCTGCCTTTGCTGGTTGCCCAAAAGGGCAAACGGATCAACTGATTGTAAGTGATCACCGTCGCCAAATCCAAACTAAATTAAATTGCATTTGCTAGCTTAATTTGTCGTAGTAAAATCTGCAATTTCTTGGTTTTTATCTAATAATGCGTATTATTTGTATCGATAAGGATTTCTCACCAATAAAGCGCCTTTTGAATACAGTAAAACATCTAAAAATACGTATGTTTATCGACGAATTGATTATGGATGCAAAATTAATAAGTTTAAATGTTAATGACGCGGCCACAACGCCAATTGCCTATTCAACGGACTGGTGACGACGTGAATGTGTGTCACTAGGGATACCTACTTGATTGTTAAAACAACGGTTTCGAATATCAAAACGAAGACGAACAAGAACTAGTCAGACGGCATGCGGCATGTCCTTGACATTTGATCCACTGGACTGAACTCCCTGTCGACACACTTAACTTGTAAATTTGATACCTATCTTTGGCTTGAATATATATTTCTGATTAGGCTTTTTAATTTAATCTTAAACTAGATTTATTAGACAGCTATGTTTCGTCTCCTTAATATAAAACTAGGCGTAGCAACGCGGTCAGAAATCTACTGGAAAACAGACAAACGAACAAACAAAGGAAGAGACAATAAGTCTAAAATCAATGTTACGAAGTCTTACATTTATGCGCTAGTAGGTAATTTTACGCAAAAGCTTTTATGTACAGAAATCGATCGTACTATACATAGTTACATTTGTATATTTTAATGCAAAGGCAAATCATTTAATACTTATAATATTATTATAGGTATTTGCAATACACTCATGGGCTACCGCCGTTTCGGAAAGATGCCATAATAAAAGAAACTCCTCAAAAATTTCGTTTTCAATTGATACATGTATGTATCTACTTCCGAGCAATCACCGTCTTGACGCGTAAATTTAAGGCAGTCAAATATTTACATGACATGTAATTATGCAGTTTAACGCATCAACTTTGAGCACAGTTGGCGTACTAATACAAGGTAATTTACTTTTTTTACAAAGCACCTGTAATGTAGACAATCTTTTAATGTGGTAATTATGGCGGATTTACATAAAATTGTTAACATTACAACAGGTGTACTAGTGTAATAAGACGTACATTATCCAAGCTCATTTTTGGTAGAAAAAGCCCGACATATAAATTACATGAGACTTTTCCGCTACTAGGTTGGTGGAAAACAGGTCCCCTACTGGTAGAATTTTTAAAACTAGACCTTTTTTATCAAATGCAATTTTATACGACTGTGTCGAATTTCCATAGAAACTTTCCTTCCTTATGTCGATCTCTTCAAGCCTTTATTCGTCATAATACGTAGCCTATTCTGTATTCTGTAAAGCCTATCAGAGTTACTTTCGCATTTATTAATAAGAATATAGCGTATGTCAGATCGTTCTTTTAAAATTTTGACGGTCTATCGTCACCGAGCTATTCTCATGTTGATCTGAATCCTGTAGGATGTGAGTCACTTGCTCTTGCACTTGCTCACATGCTCGAGAAGACCTCGGAGACTGAATCACGCGGCGCTGTGTGGAGATGATAATTCCTATGTCGAAAGTTGTTGTTATCTGAAGGCCTACAACATAGTTTAACGATTACAATATTATTGAAGTTGAAGCGCAGACATGTTGCTACTGGGCACTCATTCAAGTGCCAACCCCGCCCGGTCGCGCATACAGTATGTGTCAGACTCAATTCGCTGGTATATGTATGATATGATAGAATTTTGATAGTATTTTGTATCTTTTTGTCACGTCATCGTGTCGCTTGTTTCGCATTGATATGTTATAGTTAATGTATGCTAAATTTCATACATATCCGTTCAGTTTTGTTGCATAAAGGAGTAATAAAGATTCATCTATAGATCTATATCGCCAAACATTCCGATTTATAATATTAGTAGGATTTTATATATATTTCGTTCTCATCATTTTGGCTAACTACTGTACATTCTTTTACCATCCGTCCTGAAGCGCTATATTATTTTCTATGCTATACTATATATTATATATATTTCTATATCTACGAAGTTCTTCTTCCCTTCTATTTTCGTCCTGTATTTGCAGATATTGTAAGAAGCTAGTTTATCATTTACTTGCTTGATATGCTAATGTCCATAGGAGACGACATCATCTACCATGAGGTGACCGTATGTTAGTTTGCTTGTTTTGTTTAGGGAATAGCATTATCATTGATTAGTATATATAGTTTTCATTGCAACCTTTTATGTATTACGTGAGGATATTTATATATACCTATCCTTTTAACCGTTATATATACCTATCCTTTTAACCGTTATATATACCTATCCTTTTAACCGTTATGTCGGGCGCTAACAATGTTTGCAGAAAGGTCCTTAATTATCACTTCAAGGAACAGCGGTACTCAATTTGTTTCAGGACATTCATAATTGTGGAATGTAAAGTTTGGCGCCTTTTTACATGTTTATGAATACATAACAACGAGTAATACGAGTAACTTGTGTGAAGTGTGTTTGTGTAAAATATTCAGACACAGATATTATATTTGCTTTTAAAATGTTTTGTATCTTTAAGGGTATGATAACTTCTTTGAATTTAAAGGTATATCCACGCAAGTGGTGGTAAGGCGCCTCAAATAAATTATTATCGTGATTATCGAGTTATAAATTCCAGCAATTAAGGTGCAGTTATTCTACCAAATATGGCCCCGAGTGTATTTGAAATAAGAGTATAGTAATCATTATTAAAAAGTACAATGGCAAATTTTGCAATCCTTGCCAGTTAACTATTTTCTTATTTTAATTAAATACGATTAAAATAATATTAAGTCTATTAAAATTATGACTAGCAACAATATTCTGACAAAAATGTTTTTTTGTATTTATGACAATCAATATTCGTTTGTTGAACACATGGTTGATGCGTGGCAACGCGTGTCGGATACAGCTAGTATTGTATAAACCTTTAAATTAAAATATATTAGAAAAATTAAATTGATTGTTATATGTATGGTGTAATAGCTTCAATTATTACTGTATGGAAAACTGTTGGTAGACCAATCTACTCATTGAAAGTACGAATATCCCATATTATTTTACAATCTGACTGATGTTGTCTGTAATTAAACAACACATATACACATACACACACACATTCACAAATACACACACAAATATTACCTCCAGGACATTTCAAAAATTACATTTATGTTTAAATAATTGTATATGCTTAAAGAAACAAATGGAAGAGATTAGACCCCATAACACAGGGAATCCTAGTATGGGGATAAACTTATACTGTACTTGCCTGTGTAAAGATGCTTAGTAAAGTTTATTATTATTATTTCATTTCATTTATTTCAGATCAGTGTCATCCATATTTAATTAGAATTGTTAAGTAAACATAAATTCAATTAAAATCAAAGTTCACATAAAAAAATTAAAATAATACAATCGATGTGAATAATAAAAATAATTAACTGTATAACTAATCATCTTAATTTTATGTTTATAGATAATAATAATAATATACAATTTACAACGCCTAAAGAAGTAGTTAGGGCGTTACAAAAAAATATTTACTCAAATCCGACGCGTTGATATCTTTTGTATTGCGTTGTGCTGTAATGTGAAATTTTATTTTGTTTATCTGTGCCGACAATACAAATCGCTTAACTAAATTGTCAATCACCTAAAATGTATAACTATCAGTTTTCTAATACTTGGATATATCAATAAATAATCTTTAGATATATAATTCTAATGTACGTGTGTATGTCACTGAACTCCTTCTAAATGGCTGGGGCGATTTGAATGATTTTTTTACAATCATTTGGGTGGCGCCCTGGATCGTTTAGATTCAAATCATCCCGGTAGATGGCGCTGTAGTCGGTATCTAGGTTATTTATATGCTGCAACTAAATGGCTAATTTTGGTTTTGAAATATTGGTGGAAGTTTTTTTATGTGATAAGCAGACAAACAAGCAGACCAGGGAGGTTTAAAATAGTTTTGTGATACAAAGTTAGCCGGGTCAACTAGTAAATATATAAAAAATATTATTCAAAACGCACTATCCTAAGGTTAAATTCAGTCATAAAATTTAATTTACAGTTAAAATTAGATAGCTAATTAGTAAACTGTAATATAAAATTGCATTGCACATAATTAAAGTGCTCTTTGAGGCCACTTAATTTGTTATATTTTTATTGAATGGACATTATTCTTATGTAATATTTGTTATTGTACACTTATTGCTTACTTTAAAATGCGACGGCTTCAATATAGCAAAAAGCCTTACACTTATTTTTTTTTTAATGTAGTTAAAATAACAAAAATGTCAAATCAAATCAATGAATTGTAGTTTTGTTGTACACTTATTGCTTACTTTAAAATGAATAAAACGACGGCTTCGATATAGCAACAGGCCCTACTTTTTTTTTTAATGTAGTTAAAATAACAAAAACGTCAAATCAAATCAATTAATAGTAATTGTGTTCAATGTAATTGAAGTTTAAGTTTAATAACGAAAACCTCATTCAAATTTAGCCTTTAGCGATTAGCACAAACACAAAATTAAAAAAAAACCAAAACACTAGTAATATTCTCCAACTATCTTCCATGTACAGATAGCAATTACAGATATATTATATGTATATAAAAGAATTATAAGCCTTCGAGTGAGGGCATATCAGGGTACATGTAGAGTGACGTGGAGGCCGACCGGAACTGTCGACAGTACAATGGACTGAATGTGAACAGAGTTCGTGGGACTTCCGTCCTTATCATTTATCAGTACAACTTCATGCAAAGTAATGCTTTGGAAATATACAGAGAATAAAAAAAATTATATGACATAGAAAAATATACACAGAAGTTATTTTTACAAGCTTTTATTTAACTTGCAGTGTGAGTGTATATTAGTATGTTGGTATATTTGTTTGTTTGTTGTTGTTGTTGTTGTTTGTTTGGGTCAAATATTGCAAGCTTACTTTGTAACAAATGTTGTGATTTCCTATAAATATAAGATCAGTTAGTCATGCTATAGTTGAATGTATATTAGATTAATCACGTCGGTTCTTAAATAAAAAAATAATAAAAAAGAATTAACTAGACCCACTACCTCTTACACTACGGAACAGAAATTTTGTATAAAGTTTTCATCCTGATAACAATGCAATTTTATGACAAGCTTGACCTGATACTACGTTCAGGATTGGCTCCAGACACGGGCCTCCTCAACGCTCAATAATACAGTTATGAAATTTTGTGTGTTTTTTTGCATTACGGATCAATAATTAAAGCTTGTGTTTATAAATATTTTAATAAATCTTGTTTAAATTGTACTAGCTGTACCCGACGTTGCTGCGCATAAACTCTTCAGCCATGTGGCCGATCGATGTAACGATGTTTGGTATCAAAACCCTTTCCAGAGAAATTTCAACAAAGTTGTTTAATACATCAGTGCTCTATTTCTTACCATTTCAGAGTCTATAAAGGTCAAACAAACTCACAAACAAACTTCATTTTTATATAGATAAGTTAAAACTTGACTACAATCCCACCGGATGGCAAGTGGCGATGTTAAAAGGAAATAACATCCTATTTCGAGTACATAATAAATATTCACACATTTACGCCCATAGATTCATCTTTGCAACCCATAACTTGTGAGGCCACTCACAATTTGTGAGGCCGTAGTCCATTACCTATGACAAGGTTTCCTCACGATGCAACTGATAATCAACTTTTGATACGCAAAAGTCAAAGTTATATGACAAGTAAATGTGCGCGCCGCAGTATTTGAACCTAGGACCTTCCGATTGACAGATCTACCTTCAAGCCTAGGCTACCACTGAATGCAATCACCAAACTTTTGTAAAAAAATATAAATTAAGGTATTTTGTTACAACCAAATACCATATACAAATCAATTATGGGGTAAAATGAAACTGTTA
>DWOZ01000022.1:0-15053 GCA_018251395.1 Choranthus vitellius
CTTTGTGGCATTAAGTCCGCCCATTGTAACACTTTAGATTATAAGGTTTTACAATAAAGTATTAAATTAAATTAAATTAAATATGTATAATAATAACGATGAAATGTTCAAAGTGACAAGTAATTATTAGTTTTAATTTTACTTCATTCGTGTCAATTGAAACTAAACATACATTACGTAGTATCCTTGTAAGGAGAGGTCACTTTCATCACGAATCTGTACAATAACTTTATATTGTACAATCATTATTATCATTTGACACACATCGCTGACATTTAACAAAGTAACAATGTTATTAGCAATTCCAGCAGTCTGGAGTTCGAATCCGGAGCCGTGTTGTCTACGGCAAGCTGATAAATCGCTCGACACCTTCCATACTGTGTACAATAGGGGAGAAAGTGTTTCGAGGAAATATTGCCCGTTTGAAAACTCGCCAGCGACTCCGATGGGGACCATTATTCAGAAATTGCAGCTTAATTAGCTAAATATATTGTGATCGATATGAAATTTATTGATGCTTTTAGTATGTCTTGTGCGATTTAATGTTATGCGGTATATTATTATTATCTTATTTTTACAAGCTTTTATTTAACTTGCAGTGTATGTTTGTATATTTGTATGTATGTTAAATTTATTTGACAAATCTTGCAAGCTCAATTAGACCTACTTCTTCTCAAATTTTGCATAAAGTTTTCATCCTGATGACAATGCATTTTTATAAAAATAATGCCTGATATTACGTTCAGGATTGGCTTTATATAAGGAACTCCTCAACGGTTAACAATACAGTTATCAAATTATGTATATTTCTTTGTATTATGAATCTACAATTAAAGCTTGTGTTTTTAAATATTTTTAATAAATCTGGAAGTGGGTTCAAGTGTCCCTATATGTACAGGAAATGAGATTCTATTAAATCGAAAACAAAAAAATTCGTTTTCGTTTCGTTTGGGCCGATAGGTGCAATCAATTTTTACAGATTATAACTTAAACTGATAAGGGAATTGTCTAGATAAGATTGACAAATGTCCTATACAGTTTTATAAATATAATATATTATGTTTATTGATATAAATATAATCCTTGGAAAATTTGATAATCTTTGGAAAACTCCAAACTAAACATTAACTTGTACTACAGTGATTAGTAAACTGATAAACTCATATATATGAGTATGTATACAACATTTTAAATACATACTTATTTTAATATCTATACCCAGACACACAGAACAGATATTCGCTCATCACAGAAAAGTTTGACCTGGGTAGGAATCGACACCACGACCTTCGGTTTAGCAATCACTAACCACTAGATCAATCGGCCTGTTGAATAGTTAAGTCAAGAATTTAAAATTTAGCTATGGTTAATGTTCCCTTTGACTAAAGGTTTATGACCGCCCGAAATGTATTGCATTAAGGAGATGTAAAAGGACTTTTGGATAATAATATATCCGTGATCCTAATTCGATTCGCTGAACGCTGAATCTAATCGATTCATCGGTACCGGTATCCCAGAGATTACTAGTTTTAGGGGTTTTTTCTTTCGATTTTACTGCTTGTCCGTTCGTTTTTGACAGGGGTATAAGCGTTTCTTTCAATTCCAGGTTATACATTCGATATTTATATACTGTACGATACTGAATATTACAAATGTGTACATTGTGATCGGTTTAATAACAAATATGAAATAATTAAACGGAATAACATGTTTAAAAAAATCACTTTGGACTTTGAACCGTAATATATAGAAACTAATAAACTTCCCTTCCTTCCGTAATAAAAAACCCTTAAACTAATAGTATACATTTGTGTGCTATAAAATACCTGACAAGGCCGGGTATCGAACCCGGGAATTCCATGCTTCGCGGACTTCACGACTTATTAGGTTTCCAAGACTTTCAAAGATCTAAGTCGAAACTGTAATTTAGAATGACGCAATACAGATAGGGACTTAAAATAATTCTCCTCGCCAGCAACTCCTTTCTCCGTCAACAATAATGTTATAAATGATTTAGCTACTCCCAGTGTTATCTGCGTATTGCAAGTCGGCAGCCATTATTCACAATTACAGGAAAGAATGTGCCACGCTCGACTTCGCTGATGGACAAGATAACTCCCCAACATAGAGATGCAAGGAAACTGATACAATTAAACAAGAATCTAGAAGACCCGGTGACTCCGTTGTGGTCATTAATCATCTGTAACGCGATTAAATTTCACACGAGACTTTCCTGTTATCCAAGGCACTTCAATGTCTTCGATGTTGAATTCGATTGTACAATTAACTCGTCGAAACATGATACTGTTTAAACAGAATTTTCAAGACTCGTGGTATTTGTAATTGTCTACAAATGTCTTTGTATTTTTGTCATGGTCTCAGCTAATTAGACAATTTCAAAGTATGCCCATCCATCACTGAGCTCGTCTACTTCTGGGTCATTCTTTTACGTCTCAAAAATTAATGAGGCCACCTGATGTTGATAGAAATTGCAGGATTTACAGGGACTAGTTTAGTTACAACGCTTGTTATGATTAGGCTCTGACCTGCTTTTTGACACCTAATAGTTATATATAATCAACCATAAAATATTCCTACCAGGCTACGGTTGCTGATTAGCAATGTTCCAGCCTATCGCTTTCTTTTTGCCATTAAAAAGTTGGTGTCAGATCAGGTGGTTTGTCTGGTCGATGGCTGTTGATATTAAAAGTTAAAACTGCTCGTATTATTCCGCTATTACATTCTGGCTATCCGTCTTCGGTCCGCGCATTGAATGTTTTTTTTTGTGTAATTCGCCATGATTTATATTTTTTCCTTCCGCAGCTATAGACATATGACAATCCGGCCGGCAATCACCGTATTTTCCTTTTTTTAATTTTTGAATATTATGAGATATAATGGTAGTTTTAAAATAGTGAAAAGCTATTTGATTTATGGCCTGGGAATCACTTCAGAAATGATTTTCTTTAACTATAAGCATTTATTATTCTACAGCGAAGCATATACCATCTAAATGTATACATGCATTGTTGGTATTGTACAAACTATACGTCAACCTATTTCTTTGTATAAAAACGTATCACACGTTCGACGTTGGTAATTACGTCTACGCTATCTACGCGCCCGACTATTGTCCCCAAAACCTAACTTGTTGCGATGATTATTCAAATGGGCTGTGCATCGTGCTTCAGACTCATTGGTTCTATCGTGAGCCGAGGGTCAAGGACATACATAGCACGGACACTATTCTAGTTATAATTTATCATACTTACAAACTCGACGGCTTAAATTTTGTAAGCTTCGTCTTTGTTTTTTTTGTTTTGTATGTTCTGTTTGTTGTAATAATGAATGCGTTAATATTATGTTTCTTACTCAAAAATAGTTTTTTTAATACTTACATACGAAATAGCCATATCATCTAATTGAGAAAAGCGATCATCGTCTTAACTTTTTGATTCACTGTCGACCATTTAAATAATATTAGGGATTAATATTATAAAATTGTTCATGTTTAGCTACTTCAGATTAGTCACCACAGCTATCGAACGATAGTAAGCTGGAATTTCATAGATGTCTTTAAGTTATTATTACGATGTTGAACCACTGTCCCTATGATATTCCCTGTGTATGCGTCCACAGTACCGTTGCTCCTACGTGATCCTAACACCTAGCGGCGCGGCGCGGCGCACGTCATTACCCGCCCATTACCCTGCCTTCAGGATGTGGCACACTTTCGCGTTCGTCTAGCCGTCAGTTTATTGTGCTCCTTAATTTCTGTATCTACCATTGAATCGTTATTGAAATGTACTCTCTAATGTTTTGAGTTCTATGTTTAACGGACTTGGTTTTCCTTCTGCTAATAATTGAGAAATAACGGTTCAATATTAAGTGTTGAATATTTTAAATTCTTTGATCGCGCAAATATCTATGTTGATATTATTATAGTACTTTTATTAGATAAATAATAAAGTAAAGCTTATCGATAATGAGCTTGAATAGAGTGATGTAAACTCAAAATAAATTATCTTTTAAATGACAAAATAGGGTGATTCTAAAAACAATAAGTTAGGACGTGAATTTGCAAATCTCATTTTATATACAAATCTGATTCGGTAAATGTGTATTGAAGAATGCATTGCTTTTTTTTACCATGGTTATATTGAGTAGAGGCCAATATTTACATTACTATATCTAAGTGCTATGCTCGCCCTCAAACAATTTACTTATTATTTGTTTCAACGTTTTTACATCGGCATTCTCATGAGATCCGAGACGTTTACTATTTACGTGAGTGCGTTAATACTACTCGTGATCACCGTAAAAGGCGTGAATAATTACTCGGTTAAGTGAAAAAGCGGTCAGATTCCATGACTAAAACGCGTGCTACGATTGGAGATGGTGCGTGTTTGTTTTTTGCATGGGGTGAGAGTACGGACTGCAAGGTTGGAGGTAGCCGCGGGGATGGGCTCGAGGGGTTGAGTGCAGAAGATGCGCCGGCCGGCGGCGCCGCGTCCGTCCGTGCGTCAGTCTCGCTGTGCTGCGAGCGTACAGCGGTCGTGGTAGAGGGGACGCGCAACGCTCGTACCTTATCGACTGTTATTCGCGGTTTACTGTCGCGATCGCACGTGTCGGCCGTATCGCATTCACGACGCTCGCGCACTTGAACCGCCAAATATTGGACGTGATGTGAAAGACCAGGGCCATAGGTGCCATCGTTTTGTGTACATGCGAATTCGAAAACTTGAACTCGTTTGTCGAAAACCAGTGTGTGTTGTTTGTTTGACGACTTACAATTTTGAATGATTCTCCGTTCGAGGGGAATTTTTTTAATGTGCCGTTCTGATCGTACTGTGCGTCTGGACTGGAGATCATAAAGTCTCCGGCTGTGACTGAGGTTTCGATGCGAGTTTCGGCGACGGCCAAGGCGTCCGCATCTACAGTTGGATGAACGCCAATACCGCAGCTGCTGAGGTGAGTGAATTCGGATTATAGCTGTCGTTGTCGCGAATGTGGTATTTCGCGAATGGCAAAAATATGTACATTATCATATATTGTTGGTGTTATCTAAACCGTCACAATCGCGGCTTAATTAGCATGGTCCGTTCCTGTTTACGATGGAGTCGCGTTATCGCTAGCTGTGACGAATGTAGTTTGATTTCAACGGAATTTATTCTTAATTCGATGTTTAGTTGAATTTATTTTTTGCATCAATTTTCTTGTATTTTTTGTATTACGTCCGCGTGGTACTCAGCCGAGTGCATACTATAGGCTGGCTAATCGGTCGAGCAATGGCACGTCGTGTTCTGTTACACCTATCGTCCCATATTATGATAAGGCTTCGTAGTGTTCGTAGAATTTACTGCACAATATTATCTACTACTTGAGTACTACAATTTTAATTAATAATAGACGTACTACTGACCATATGTACATGTTTTCATGATGCAGTTAAAAATCATAAAGAATGTATCGAATTACAATTTTGTGACTTTCGTAAGTCACCTGCCTGAGCATAGCAAAAATAAACAATTGACTGTCATTTTGTTAGCAATCATTCATGATTCATCAATGAATCGTGATCAACTAAACAATTCTTCTCCAACCATTTCATCATCTCATTGCGTTAAGTAACACAAATCAGACGTTTCATTTCAGTCCAATAGACCTAAACGTATTTCGATTTGGGTATAGATACTCAGCTAGATAGATGCCAATGAAACACTTCCAACAGTGAAAACAAAATGTACTTCAAAATTAAAGCTATTCTTCTATTTTTGTTAATTAAATTTTTTGCACCAGTCCATATTAGAGGACCGTATTGAATTATGCTCAAGAATTCCTCATTATAAGGAGAGATCCGTGCTCAGTAGTCGGCCATCAATGATTGAAGAAATTCAAGCTAATTTAATTTCAAAATCTAAAGCACAATGTGCAATCTATGCAATATTTTTTTCATGTATTTTCTAACAAATGTTAGGTATTTTTATTTTAGTGGTCAAAGTGGTTTAGATGATTTAAATGAATTACCACGGCGACGATAAATATTTGCTATCGAGTTCCACACTTAAGTGCCTGTCGTCGGTAACGATTGGATTTAAAAGTGTTTTAAGTGTTTGAACTCGGCCACCGTTTACACTCTGAGGATACTGAGTCCAAACTGTTAGAGTAGCTAGTTCTGTATTACGAGAATTTATAGTAAAGTCTAAATCTGAAAATCCAAGTTCTTAAAGAGCTGAAGTTAAATTTGATAAGCTGGAAAGTAGTCTATCACCAAGTTTATTACAATTATAATAATAAATTCGAAATTAATCCAAACTTCAATTCCATGAAAAATTATCGAAACAAACGAAGTTCTGATGAATCGTCAACTTTTATATAGCGAGAACTTGAAACTTAATCCTACTAAAATCAACTTTACGTCTCAGTAACTTTATTCGTGTTGGTATGCCATTAAAATGAAATACAGTAATTGAATAATAAATAAATAATTATCTTAGTGCAACTCACACACGACCATCTGACCCATCTCAATAGTGTATTAAATCTGACCTCAAATGTTGTTTTCTATACATTAAGTAGTGAATGATATTTTTAAAATTAACCTACATGACGAATGGCATGAGAAACATTCATTGCTGTTTGCATCGTCACCTTATTTGTACTCATCTGCTTACGCTTGTACTACAATCAATGGGAATTATAGCCAGTGGCCGGTGCGTGGTACCACTTTCTTCACTGATGTACACAAACATCTGAGTACAAGTAGATCTTATAAGTCATCGAAGAAAATATTGAAAATTATAATAATTACTTTGAGTATAAAGTTACACGACATTTTTTAACTTTAACTAATAGACATTGCTGTAACTAATGTATGTTACACGGGCATTTTGTTGTACTCTGTTTTTGAAATGCAATATAATCTACACTAACATTATAAAGACGAAAGATTTTTATACTTATTAACTTTCATATTTTTATTTGATTATATCAATAAACGGAGATTTAATATTTTTTTAATTAAAATTTTTGAAATTGACCTTAAATTTGTTAACTAAAACATATAAATGCTAGAATCATTACTTGCTAGAAATCAATATTTAAACTTGACTGATAGCGTTGGTCATTTTTGGATTGTAAAATGTCATTGAAAGTAAATCTATTCTTACGTAACAAACATCAAAATGTCAACATGTACCTAATCCGTGATTAGAGCGTTGCATTCGATTCAGTCAGTCAACTTTGCAGTCAGGATAATCCCAATGAAGAGATAATTGTCCATCAGATCGCAGTTCCTGATCTGATAAGCGCATCAGAACGTATACTGGCGGCCCCTTGCCTTCCAAGTCACGTCTGACACACTCACACACACATACTAACTTTACACTTTACTATGATACACGATGTAAGTAGGTATGACTCCAAAGGAAATTTATTTCGATTCTTGTATTAAGGTATGTACTTCGGTATTAATTGGCTTTAAAAATCAGTACTTTAACCTGCCGTATCCATTTTAATGGCTGGTTCAAATCAATGTGTTGTATCTCGTTATATGTATGATAGCAACGAGGTCAAGTGTGTTTTATGTCTCCTTAGAAAATAGAACTATGTTCTGTAATGGGCCACTGTTTCGAGTCAGCGGTAATCTTTAAGTGTCTAAAAATGTATCATCACTAGACATAGGAGCTAGTGGACAAACGAAGTTTTCAAGTCGTCCAAAGCTTCGGTAGTCCGAAGTTCGGAGGCTACTACTAGCCAATAGCCACGGATGCGCTCATGGAAATGATTGCCACAAGCGGCCACCCATCCTCCGACCGACCGCGCCCGCTGTTGCTGAACTTAATTTTTCACTTAGTATCAACACAAGCAGGGCTTTGAACGCTTTGTTATCATATACCGTACTATGCTTGAATACCTATTACACCTAATTAATATTTATCATGCTATTCTAACGTCTTACGTAAGGTAACTTTAAAATATCACAAACATTGCGCCATCGTCGTTAACATCGTACAAACAGTGGTCAAAACAACAATCAGACTGAAACAATAACACGACACGAATGCATTGTATTTAGCAAATCCCAAAGCATTTGCACGAGTTGTTATTGCCAGTCATCGCTAGTTACATCAGTCTGACATCAGTACTAAAACGTTTCCCGAAGTAGCGAGCACCATTATCGTAAACAGACGCGCGTTTCCTCTAGCTGAATGAGCGCGGAGTCGAGTGGCGCGAGCCGGTTCTGAGTCAGGGACCACTTCAGAAAGTTCGACCTCCCCGAAATAGATGGTACGTGACCGTCTACCCCTGGCTTTTTGCGAATCGTCACTCTTTCAATGGCTGTTGGCTTTTGGCCAGACGGATGCTTGATCCGCATCACTGAAATTTTGGAACTTAGTATTCGAAGGATTGATTTGATTCATCGATGTAATCTGGGATAGGATTTTCGTCTATTGTTGAATCGGACAATTTCTGCTAAGTACGTGTGTACTGTGAAACCGTCGCTAGCTGTTTTCCCATAGTATCTACTTTGACCTACTAAAGCAACATACTCGTAAAGTACCTGGTATTAAATGTTTGCTAGCAATTTTGTACATTTACCTCAAGTAAGTAGTCCACATGTGCGTATGCCTACATAGCATGTGATATCTTAACTTAGTCAACCTAATTTTAGGTGATCTTACTAGTTCATAACATACACATAGTATTTAATAAAGTCCCGTAGCTAAAACTTTAGACTAAAAATAATATTAGGAAACAAATCTAAATAAAACTCGTCATTATATTTGGCCATAATACGTTTTATGATTATTTATTATTAGCCGCCGTGTCTTAATTCGCGGTTGCAGTCGACCGTACAATTACTCGAACTGAAATTAGTTTTACGAGTGGCAGGCATGGCTATGACGCGCTTGCACACATCAAAAGGCGAACTACACTCATTGTTACATGTTTATTATTAGTTCCCATCGACCGTTTACGTTACACTTGTATTTAGGTCTAACGTTTTCGTAACCTTGGTTTGAGCTAATGTATGCGCGGACAATAATCTAGTTCGGCACACCGGCCACATGTTCCACTCTTATATCGCACGCTACGTCCTGAATATCGTAACGATCGAACCGGCTAAGTCGTACGAATGCGAAGAGCCGGTGCACAATATACAGGAGGATGTTTATCGGTGCCATCAGGTCATTGGCGGGCGAACAATGCGGCCTAACCGAAAGTTTGTGTTGCGTTAATTATTCATGTCGTGCTGTCAAAAAGCATATCGAGAAATCCACCCCAACTCGTCCGTGTGGCCTATTCGCTACTGACTAATCGATTTAATTATTTGCCAATTTAGTTTCACTTTCTGATCCCTTTACGAGCCGAGGTATCGAATCCGTGAACAGCCTTGGCTGCGCTGCGGGTTCTCCGAAACTAACGTTGACTTTTTCGATACGTGTCGCTTTGTCCAGTGAATTTATAACCAATTAATTCTTTCTTGGCCACAACAAAAAACTGACGGGGTTCATTGGTTTCGGATGAAGATTTAATGTTTGCAAATATTGGTTAAGAGGTCGGGTACCGGTAAACGTGAGTTCTTCGACGACAATTCTCACGGCGCTAACAAACTCGATCTCTTATGAATAAATGCACGCGAAATTTTATTGTTGCAATGACACCAATACGTCACTGAGCTAAAGGGCTCGGTGAAAAAAGTGGTAATGTACGTTGAGACTAGAAAATCGGAACATGGCACCCCATATATGGTGAGAGAAGAGCTGGTTCTTAACGATTGTCGAAGTCTCCGAATAACGGTCGATCGGGATAAAAAAACCTTTTCAGTTGTCTCCGTCCCTCGTAATTGGGTTCATTTGGAATGCAGAATGACGAAGATGCGTTTCAAAAGGTATAACTGGAATGCTAAACGGCTTTTCAGATGTGAATAGAAATTAAATGTGAAATTTCCTTTTGGATCTTTACGAAGAATTTTTCGACATGCCAAGTGTTTCTTTTATGTTGAGATGGTTTTCCTTGATGCTTTCCTTAATACTTTATGATTTACATATTACACATGCTATGCACTGTACTGAAGATTCTGAGAAACTAACTACCATAGAAATAACAAAGCTAATAGACAAATGTAATTGTTTTGTAAAAAAAATCATTGGGACTGTCAACTTTTGAAATAATGGCTTATCATATCGTCCTTTTTTCAAGGTATATCTCCTATTCATTTACACTGTTGTTGAGAAAAAAAAATCCTTGACACATACATATGTTCCGATTAATTGATTTTTGTTTGTATTTCACTAAACATCCAGATGACGTAGCTGATGTCGAGGTCTTGCGTCAATTTTTAAAAACCGTGAAATTGATCTACATGATGGTAATTACGTGGTATCATGAACTAGAAACACACAAATGTCACGACATTTAAATGGCCGACGTTTTAGATGGCCGGTTAACGGTACGACGATCATAGCATTATCCCTGCTCTTTGAAGTGGATACATCAGCCCCTTAACGTAGGAATGCCACTAAATAGCTTGGACCACTTCTGAGAAGGGCGAACTTACAAAGTTTATTAGGTCAAAACCTCGTAAACGGAGAAACACTTCCTTGAAAATGTTTTTAAAGTCAGTAGATAGGAAACGATTAGCTGGAAACAACACCAAATAAACTAACCGATGGACATTTATTGCAGGGAAAGCTTTAAAATAGATTTATTTTCGGCCAAAGAATTTGTTATGAATGTCCACAGCAATTTACTAAGCCATCCGTGTGTATACT
Organism: Choranthus vitellius; assembly: GCA_018251395.1. Classification (NCBI taxonomy): domain Eukaryota; kingdom Metazoa; phylum Arthropoda; class Insecta; order Lepidoptera; family Hesperiidae; genus Choranthus; species Choranthus vitellius. The sequence goes on from DWOZ01000022.1 coordinate 10,779, forward strand.
ACTCCGATTGTTTCAGCGTTATTTCACCTTATGGCAGGCTATACCTAGCAATTATGCATGTGATATAATGTCACGTTTCGTGAGAAAGTGAAGGTAGTGTGTGACAATATGTATTGTCTTAGATGTTCCGCCTGTCGTCTTTAGAGGTATCCATATACGGGTATGCGTTTACCTACGCTACCCGCTCTAATGCAGGTCAAGGCTCCTCAGTCGTGCCTTTGTACGGTTCACGGACATCTTCCACTCTAAAACGTTAGCGTGAATATTTCGCAGACCTTACTTGACAATTTGTCGTATATATTTCTTCGTAAAATTTTGTGTATTTGTAACAACGCTTTGAAAATCAAATACCACTTAATGTTTTGATCTTTGAGAAATTATGTTTTAGTCTGTTGGCTTGCATCACATTTTTCCATAAATGTTAAAAAAAATCTGAAATATTTTGTCAATTTTAATAAAATGCCACCCACGTAAGTTGGCTGTACATTGACCGCTTTGTGAAAGTATAATAATAACATACAATGCTAAAAATATTTGCTTAAACTCTATAATCATGACTTTCATTTTTAAGTTTCGTGATGTTGTTATGTCATCTAGCAAATAAAATAGGCGTCTTGATAAACGCGAGGGACAACAAACTCTCGCGCAAATCAAACAACCTTATCATTAGTTCTATTAGTAGAATTTATTTTTGTAGTTCCCTTTCACTGGCATTTATTTTACTGAGAACAGTATCGCATGTTATAATGGCTTAAAGATTGTAATAATCTAATAAATAATGATAGCTTTGTGGTTTGAAATTCAACCTCACGCTTTGTGAGAATCAATTTCTGACGTCTGACAACTCGCCCAAAATTCTTGGAACCTGTTTGTTTTTTTAAATATGATGTTGGTATGGTGAAGAAAAGCATTGTAAGAATACCTGAAACTCCGGCAATAAAGTTTTGAAAACAATGTGAAATCCGGCACTCCGTATTCATTTGACCTAAAAGCCAGTAATTTCACTTAGACTTAAACCAACTTCAGTGATGAGTATACTATCCTAGTGATTGTTACCTACTACATGGACTCTTGGTCTCTTTTGTTTAAATAAGATTGTTGTCATGTTTGTAGTTAATTGTAATACTAATCTCCTTGCACTTACCGGATTACTTTGACTTAATCTGCAAACCCAATCCCTAATTCGTAACAATCACCAAACAAAGCTGCTTACAAATTAGTTAACTATACTCCCTAGTTTGAAACACAATCGCAACTTCAAGTTGTAATGCTTTATACGCGATCCATCTTAGTGAGACGCTTAGCCGGTGCAGGTAAGCGTTGAGAGTCTTATAAGGTATTAGTGAAAAAACAGCACCTGGTTCTTCCCATATTAGTGCAGTCGCAGCGAAAGGTGTTGCAAGTTGCAACCTGCTCAGACGTTAGGGCGTTTGTGCACCGTTTGTTGATACGCGGGAACCACCGTATGATGCGGGTCTCTCAATTGTAACTGCGTTTTATGAGAGTATTCACAGAAAACATTGTATACGGATGTCTTGTTTAGTTTTCAGAACCGGCCATTACAATTAAGAACCATACTTAGTATTGGAATCGTTGTGCTTCGCCATAAATAAGTTATAGGGGATAAAAGTTTAGCAGCGGGATTAAAGTTTTCCTCAATACTGCGTCTGAAATTACGTCAACGTTTCCTAACCCTATACATTTGGAATAAAAAACACTTTTACTTGCGCTTTAAGCCTTTACAGGCGGCATGTAATTAAAATCGCATCGAAAGTTTTCATGGAACTAATAAGTATTGAGAAAAGGGAAAAAATTCATATTGCACACCTTACCTCTAAGATCTGGTCACATGCATTCCCATATCGATTAAGATGAACGGAAAAGTTGTTAATCGATCCACTTGTAGATTTATGAGGATTTGTTGAATGCGTGTCGTAGTGCCATTCTTGGGGGCTTGGATTTGACATACTCTTGCATTTGCCTTTTTATCAAAGTAGTACACGAAAGTAGGTAAGATTTATTATAGAAAGAAATTAAAAGATATTTTTAATTCCGAGAAATGCTGTATACCTAAATAACAGGATATGAATAGTTAATAGCTATGATGACGAATGTTACAAACGACCTGGTATTGCGCCTGATGTGGACTGAAATAGACACCTATGAACACCTGTACCCAAGACTAAATGAGTAATTTGAATTTATGCTGAGTGAAGTGAAACTCTTTTTGCAAAGATAACTTTTCCAATTGATAAACAAAGCTGACCGCAGCAGCTTGTTTCATGGCTGAGTTAGCAGGTGTTGTTTAACGAGGTGAAGGTATTTATTATAATCGCAATTGGGTACTTCGTCTAACGTCACAATATAGCTACTACAGTACCAGCTAAGTAGTAGCGAGTGACAAGAACAGACGGAGAAACCAGTGAAATATTGCATAGCATCCATTATTCATTAATTAACCTACTATCGCTCGTGCCATAACGGGCCATCAGATCCATCAAGAGAATACGTCCGAGTAGCTAAATAGCTTGGGCTGTTAGAGAACGAGTTAGGCAGATGTATCCACAAGTGATTCGAAACGGTCATCGACTTATCTATCGCCTATGCGGATTGGATTCGAGTTGTGGATCGAAGGCGCGAATCGCGAATCAAACAGGTCTGAGTAGCAGTTTCTTGTGTGTAGGTGTCATAAGTAACAGTTCCTTGGCGATTTGTTAAGGGCTTAAAGTTGGAACATAGTCTTATACATTTGTTACAGGGAATGCTTCGAGCATTGCATAAGGCATATTGGAGTAAGGTAAGGTATTATAAGCCGTATGTTCGTACAATTTTGCAGGGGAGGATTAAATTTTAATTAGTAGCTAATAGCTACAATACATGTTAGTTCAGTTAAGGTATAGTTGACGATATAATCACATTATAACACAACATCGCAGCTAGCTTTCACAGTGTTTACAACGTAACGACATTAGTTGCAAAATACTGAGGTACAGCTTAAAACATTGTATCGAGGAAAGTTTCTTAATTACCATCGCGATTAGATTATGTCCATTTTATTATCTGTAACCACTTGCAATCTCTATAAGCAAATGTAAGTGGAATTATAGAATTCTTGATCGACCCATTTTAGGCTTATATATTCATAAGGCGTAACGTAGCACTATAGTTTCGTTATATTTGTATGTTTCAGCAATTTATTTCACTTATACTAGTACTAAATATATGAAGTTGCGAAATTAATCTAGAACGAAATTAACCTACAAATTATAAAGAGACATATTTGCCCCTAAATTAATTCTTACGAGTCGATTTATTTTAGCCCTTAAAAGAAAGCCAGATATTGATGCACTTTGTCTCACCCTCCAATTAACAGTGTAAAGTCAATTATGATCATATGAAAAAAGATGCATGCTTGATTGCATTTACACAAAAAATATTTCTCACATAAAATATTTCTATACCAATAAAGTTGTAAAAGCAAAGCATCAGAAAATACTCCTGTAATTAACTCTTGCTAATAAAACAGTGCGTTTTAGATTCAAATCTATATTTAAGAAGTTAAGGTTCATATTAGCTTGTAAAACTACTCCAGACTCTAATATCTTGTTCGCCGTTTACGTTCCCGTAACCTGTTGAACGGAAAAAAGGCACGCAGACGCTTCGTTCCAGGAAATCCGTATTTCCTTTAGACTCATCGCGGCTTCGCGGTTACTTTGAACTTGCTATGGGTTTCATTACCGTTTCCTAAATGATAGTGTTCTTTCTCGGTATCTACAATTACAAATAATATTGAAGTCCATATCATATGTGTTATTACTGTTATCCCAGTTTATGTAACTACTTTATCAGTTTACTACTTTACGAATTGCTATCTAAGTTTCATATTATATCGTCGTATCGCGCGTGATTGTTGTATCAATTGGTAATGTTAGTAACAATTGGTCAGATGCATCGGAACAGGATAATTCTGATTTCATTCAGATTTTTGTGTTGCTCTAGAGATACACGACTAATAATAACAAAGATGATCTTTACATAAAAATTGTTACTAGACAAGTTTAAAATTAATTGATTTTTGGTTTTAAACTCCAGTAAATAGTATTTATTGATAGATTTTGTTAGTAGCCTTTCTAAAGTCATCAATTACTGTGTCCTAAATAACTATCTACATCGGTTTTATTTTTCTCTAAATTTATTCATTTTAATAATTATCTTTCTGGTATTCATGGACGACGGCGCTCACTCCATAATAAGGCTCATCTGCTCGTTAGTCAG
>DWOZ01000023.1:0-14968 GCA_018251395.1 Choranthus vitellius
AATAGTTTTCAGTAAAAACGTAAAACCGCATTTTTGTGGCATACAACAACTTACGTGGGAGGTATCGAAGTATTCATTTATTTAATTTAACTATGTGCAAATCCCTTAGTACGAATACCTAATGTAGTCAAAGACGCCGGCATCATTTAACTATTGTTTTATCAGCAGATAAAACAATTAAAAGTAATAAACACCATTTCCTTAAACAATATTTGTTAATCACTGCAAAAAGTAGAGATAGTCTTAACACCTTGTGTTAAATAACTTTTTACGTTGTTTTACAATTATTTTATCGTGTTTTAAACATATTTTGGATAACCCGGTATATATATATTTTGAACTTCAGTCATCACTGCACAGTTTCAGGCTATACTTCCATAGTAATCCATCTGTGCAATAGTGTAGTGATATTTTAAAAATATGATTGGTATGTGTAATATATTTATTTGCATTAATTTCTCATAATTTTAATCGAAAAATATAATTTATTGTTATGTCAAATAGGGTCTTTGGTGTATTTTGTCAAAAAGTAAAGTGATTCAGAATATTTCTGGAAAAATATTTTACCTTTCATCCATTCATTCTATCTGGATTGGATGCAGTTGTCAGTCAAATTACCATAATCGACTAAATATAATTCAAGGTCAGATTTCATGTTTCTTTCATTAGAGGTCACTGTTTTAGAGGTTCATAGGTTACTATTAGACGCCATGTTAATTCTAGTAAAAACGCGCCAAAAATTCACAATTGTTTTAATAAAAGGTTAATGTACACATAGGTTATAATATTGACAGTAAAAATAAATTAAAACAAGGATAAAAAACTTGATTAAAGATATATTAAACAAAAAATTATTACTATTTATTTACATTTATTATTTTTACATCGATACAATCACCACTTTCCATGTCTAGGTCGTTGGGTGTTGTACTAGCTGAAAACAGAAAATGGGAAAAGATTAATATCACAAAAAGGATATCTTTATGAATTTTATATAAACTATCAATAATTTCATATCAAATGTTATATTCAGTATATTTATATATTTTTTGAACTTATTTTATTTGAATTCAGTTCCTTTCAATTTCATTTCCACATCTTTGCAATTGCAACTTTCTACATATTATTTTTTAAGCTTGTCATTATTAAATTTAATATTGATGAATCTTTTAGAGGTACTTTGGCAAAATAAACCTTTCTTTCTTACCATCACGGGGGATGAAAGATTTGAATGCATACAATTTTTCACTATACTTGGTACAAATTCGGTCTAGAATCTTTTTCATAGAAAATTGACAAGTATAAGTTCATTCAAATGGCTCAATGGGTTGCTGTTATTTCTTCATATCTTACTTAAATGCTATAGTATAAACTTGAACAATATGTTTTCATTATTTCATGTTACATTACTCAAATATTATTGTTACATAAATATTGTATTTGTTTGTAATAATTATCTTCTTAATAATCTTATTTACAAAATCTTCTTCAGCAATGAAAATAAGAGTTGAAGGAATCTATTCAACTACAAAATGTTATAATTCAATTTCCATGTTTAGTTTGAACACCCAAAGATTTTTGCATAACAATTTTAACAGATTAAAATTTGACAAGATTAAATAAATTGTAAGTTATTATTTGACTCGTAAAATCTACCCCAGTGAATCTGAATTAGGTTCAGTAGACTCAGAGTAAAGAGTACCAAGTAAAGTGAAAATTAAAATACTTTTAATATATAATATATAAAATATACATACCAATATAATATATAAAATATACATACCAAGGATTACTTCTCCATCAAATTCAAACACCAGACTAGTAACAGGAATTTCTAAGTGCTCAGCACATTTTATCATCGCTAATTGTAATTGTTCATCTTTACTAACTGACAGTTCAAATGGTTTTTTCTTATTTTGGCATTGGAATTTAATAATAAATCCTGACTTTTGGGGAGTATTATAAGCATAAGTCATTTTTTTTCTAACTATCCCACCTTCAATAAACTTAGCAATGTCATAATTGATTGAATCTGGCGTGTCATCAGGTCGTAAAAACTGATCCCGTGTACCAATATTATAAGTGAATAGTAATCTGTCTCTACTAACATCTGCTTTTGTGGCAAAAAAATCAAATATCTGTGTTATTTTTTGATGTCTCCGTATATTAAATTTAAACACTTCTAGAAGTTGCCAGAGCACTTTAACAGATAGCTCCTCATTGTCTAAAGTGTCTATCAAGTCAACGGTTTCAGTTGGTTCTCTTACAACCTTCTTATTATTGAACAGAACCTGATTGTCTGATGCATCAGGATACTCAAATGTGTTACCAATGCTGTATATGATGGATTCTCCATAAGATTGTCTTTTTCGAACTCTAGGACTTCTTCTTGGAGATGGAGTTGAAATGTCCAGAGTTAAAAAATCACGGGCAGTGTTTTGTCGAGTCGCCCTACCTCTTTTTCCCCTACCTCTAGTTGACGGAGCTGCAGGGACAGACACTGTAGATCCTCTACCTCTTCCTCTCCCCCGTCCTCTTTTCGCACCTTTTTTCGTTGACTTAGGCGATGATTCAGTGTCAGATTTTTTTCTACGTCTTTTAGAACGAGCGCCGGCTCCATTATTCCCGGTGTCCTTTCTATTACTTACCACATTTGTCGGGTAATCAAATACTTCAATCACATCAGGATCTTGCCAATTCAAACTACCACAATTTGTTTCGATTTGTTTATCTTCATTTGAATGAATGCTAATAATGTCAGTTTGTTCTTCGGTTTTGGAATTCATTTTTGTATTAATGCCGTATTTCCTTCGTAACTTTTTTAACGTAGGGCATTTGTCGTACCATTCTTCGTCAGAATCAGAGGATGATATTATATACATAGTATCCTCCATTATATACCACAAAAACAAAATTAAATTAATTCATAAACACTAATTTCTGAAGACAATGAATCTTGATTTTAAATTGACTTTCAGTAGAAGTCACTTTTGAGATTTGACAATAAATGTCAAGGATTCGAGTGTGAGACGTCACAATGACGATTGATAATTATAGTTAGTCAATATCGATATTATTCTCAAGGCATTATTGAATTCGTCCTTCTATCTTAGAATAAAGAAATAAATAAATTTTTGCTAAGGTTTATCATGAATAAATTATTTATAATGGCTGTATCGTAGTTATATCTATTATTATATCTAGTATTTTGCGTCCACCTTTTAAAGCATTTTTTTAAAATAAAATACTACCAAACAGCACTAGATCAATGTCAATTATGCTTAAGGTCTCCTCAGTATCAGCAGAGACTCGGTAGTGGGTCATTAATGGATTGATGCCGTTCAAATAACAGTACGTTTTAAAAATCCTAACAGATAATTTAGATGCGTTTTGTAGTCAATAAAAACAAAATATCGACTTGAAGTTATTCATATGAAACCGATTTAAATATCATGACGACACCAATTTTTGTTACCTACTGACATTGACAATTTTGACAGTTGAGTTTAACATGGGGTAGTTGAGGAATCAGGAGCGAATACTAGGGAATACATTTGTATATTATTGGTATATCCGTACTCCACTATTAGTATGAGTACGTATACGTACGTACGTATCCTAATACGACTAGCTTACTATTTAGGATTAACATGTCTAGTATGGCAATTACCTTAAAAAAAAATAGATAAAGACTAGGAAGTGGGTTTTGTTATCGAAGACAATTTTTTTAACCTATGGTTCGGCTTGGTTTATTAGTTTTTTATTTTATTTTAGCTTGTTTTTTGATAATTTTCGTTTTTATTTTTCATGTAAACTTGTATATATTTTATTTTAATTCTATTTGCATTATACTTTTCTGATATTCCCAAATTCCGAAAGTAGGTAACCTATTTTTTAGAGTTGTTTCCCGCTTTTTAACTCGTCTTTGGCTGTGCGTACACACGCCGATGCCATAAATAAGAAAAAAAAAACCTATGGTTCGGTCATTGAGAGCATGTATGATTTGTAATTCAAAGCTTTGTTTTGCAATGAACTAATACAAACAATTGGTGACGCTACCAATATATTCGCAACAATATTAATCATAATCGTTATGTTAGTCACTAATCATTGATAAAGGTTCTTTGATCAGAAAACGCGACCATTGACTTATGATGAATTTCGTCATAATACTCTAATAGGGATAAATAGACCAATGAAATCATAAAAAACAAATAAATCAATATTTTTGGTCTTTAAATAAAACGGCTTTTGGTCTTTAATTTATAACGGTCGTATAGAGAAACATGTTAAGATTATAATAAATTTTGAAATTGAGTAATTTTCATGAAACCTATAACAAGGCGGTAGTTATATATAACCTATCTGTCCACAGCTAAAATTCTCCCAATCTTTGTGCTGCTGGTGGCCTCTCACCAAGCAACAGTAGAAGATAAATCCGTGGAAATTCAGAAGCCTGAAATTCCTTCGGGCTCCGCTACACCCTCTGAAAAGGACATGCCTTTGAGCGGAATAGACCCCAACGCGGTGGCTTGCGATCCGCTAGGAAAGGTAAATGACTAAGTAATAAAAAAAAACAGGGTATAATTGTTATATAAAAAAAGTATTATGGTGTATGTATATTATGGCAAACAAATATTATGGTTTGGAGATTGGATTCCCCGTTTGCAGATATATAGTATTCGAGCTGATCGTTTTCTTATTCATCATTTGCTGTTGTCAGATCTTCCTTCTTCTTCCCCACTACACCGACTGCTCCAAGTTCTTCATGTGCGTCCATGGTCAAGAAGTGGAATTCAATTGCGCGCCCGGTGGCTTGATCTTTGACTTTGCGCTTCAGGTAATAGCAAACATTTACACACACGATTTTAGTCCCGACGACCTAAAACTAATATCTGATGGTCAGCCGGGATCTTTAATGAATATCAATTTATGTTTTTAGATTAATGAAGACTTCATGGCATGTTTTTTTTTTTAATTTCAGACCTGCAACTGGTCCTGGGCTACTCAGTGTATTCTTCGTACCCCCCCGAAAGATACTGACATTGAAGGCTCTGGCGAAGGTGATCTCAGCTGGCTCAGTGACCACGCTGAGAACCAATCTGGTTAGATTCAAGCAAGACATTTCATTCTCTGGCGATCTTTTACTGTTAGCTAAAACGCGTGTACCTTTTTACCTATTAGATATTTTAAGTTAAGTTAAATTAATTTAAGCATGTATTTGAATGACATTTAATGTGTCACATGATTACGATTGAAGTCTTCCTTCAGGTATTCAGTAAAATTATTGTATGAAAATATTTATATTGTGTATAAAATGGCATGACTATTAAAATAACTTTGTCTCGTTATTAAAACTTATTTTTATTATTAATAATCGAAGGATATTAATTATTTTGTACCCAATATAAAAGTTATTTTTTGTATAAGAATAATACTATTTAATCCTATTACAGAAACTCAAAATTAGTCTTTACACAGCACTATTTTAAGCACAGAAAAATAAATCAGGAATATAAAACTAATTACTTTTACATAAATGTAGGTATTTTACTGTCAGAATCCAGAACGTACTGGTACAGATAAATGCTTAGACATTTGTACAAGTATAATATAAATAGTAAATATCTCATGACAATTCACACACGACCATCTGATCCCAAACTTAGCATTTTGCTTGTACTATGGTGATCAGACAACTGATAAACATATCTATTTTAAATACATACTTATATAGATATATACAGCCAGAACAAACAAAAACACACAAAGATACACACAGAACAAACATTCCTGCTCATCACAGTAAAGTTTGACCTGGGTGGGAATCGAACCCACGACCTTCGGCGTAGCAATCAGATTCACTAACCACTACACCAACCGGCCTATTAAATGTAAAATACCAAATTTGCTTAAAATTTTAATACATTAAATTGTGGCTGACAATCTTGTCGTGACTATAATTCAACTGTGCTTGTGAGTACCCTTACAGTTAAAAAAATGTTTAGTATATAGACCGTAGTCAGAGCTACTATCTCGGTCTAAACAGAAATAGTAGATAGAGATGATACACAGACACAGAGATGGTACACACCGACAGTGATGGTACACAGAGACAGAGATGGTACTCAGAGACTGAGATGATACACCAAGATGACATGCTACAGACAGAACGACATACGTACATCAAACACATGGCAAGGCTTGGTAGCGTTGACAGCAGCATGCTGCGCCATTAACTGCGCGGCGGCAGCGGCGGTGCGGGGCGGACGCGGCGCGCGGGCTAGCAGCGCGGCGCGGCGCGCCCGGCCGCCGGCTAGCGCACCCCACGCGCCCGCCGCCGCCAGGCACGCCGCGTCGCCCGTCTCCTGTGCTGTGCACAACGCCTCGCGGACACTCTCCATTGCCACTGCTCTGAAATAAACAAATTCAAATATAAAATTATGGTTCGAGGGTCCGGCTCGAAGGACCAAATGTAATATAATGGTTTTACATCTTCAGAAGATTTATAATCAAAAACAATATTTGAAAACTAGCTGCTGGGGATCTGCATTACACTTGTAAGCATCTTGTTATTAACTTATTAATATGATAAATGCGAAAGTTTGTGAGAATATATGTTCGTAACTCCTCCACTAAAACTACTCAACGGATTTAAATGAAATTAGGCACCAGGTTAGTTTATAGTCTAGAATAACACAGACTACTTTTTATCAACGTATCATGCGAGCTAAACCGTGGGCAGTCTTGCATAATATTACATACTTATGTTCATTTGAAAGATGTTAACAAGATGAAGGTACCATAATTATATAGATAAACAGTAAACTAATGCCACATATAAGCTAGAGTACTGTTTAATACGTCAAAAATTCAACGATTAAAAGCAAAATTAAAGAAATTTGCATATTTACGAGAATTAAAAAATAAATAAATTGTGCAAAACGATAGGCAAACATACTAACTTGTGTCCAAACTTCGTGTGCATAGCTGCTCTGTTGAGGGCGGCATATCGAAAATTTCGGTTTTTATCTCCACAAGAACTGTTATTTCCACAATTAGTATAGACATTGCGATCGAAGCAATTGTAAAGAGAGTCTTGTGCCCCACAAAATTCTTTCATGCGAATACAGTTGAGGAAACTGAGAAAATGCTGAAATATTAATAAAAATCAACTTGAATATTCATATCACAAGGTGTGTCAGTGTCATAAGCTCTGAATTGCCGAGAAATGTAACGTAGTTCAGAAATTAAAACCAAATCTAATATGAGATTTTAAATATTTTGATTAGGATCCGGCTCGAAGGACCAAATGAATGTTTGAGATACTAAAATTTTAGCAGCATGGCTGGTGCGATATATCATATAGACTATGTAAATATTGTCCATAGTAACACTCAATCAAACTACACACATGTGAACATAGTGATATACATACATCTGTTATAAATCAAATACCATAGCCGAAATTATTTAGTTAATTCTTACTCACCACATCAGGATATTCCGGTATATCATGAATTATCTGCATAATTGTTTTTTGCATCTGTTTAGGTGGCATAGCCTTGTATTCATTGACACGTAACAAGTTAGCCTGTTGTGCAGTAAATAATTCCGCTTGTTTCCTTAACCACTGACACTCTTCCAAATTACTGAAAACATAATAAGAGTTGTAAAAGATGCATGTAGTATTGGGTATAATGCTTATTCAACATCGTCTGTATCTTTACTTGAGGAAATATTGAACTTCTAATTATTCAGATTCAGATTTGTTATTAAAGACAACGCAAATAGCAATTCTGTAAAAATTTACCCACCATGGATTATAGACAAACCAATAGACAAATAGTAAAGTTACAAATAGGGTTCCCTTTCTACCTGTTGGTAATGAATTTTAAATGTAATTAGATTGATAATAAATTCACATACTTATCCCTGTCTATGGTATTAACTTTAATAACATCAGGATGCCTAGATTCATCTGGAAGTGTTGGAGATAGGCATCGAAGACTTGATTGAGGTTCCATATTGTTGAGCTTCTGTAATTAAATTTGACATACAAAAAACTATGTACAATGATGTTCCCAAAGGAAATTACGTAAATATCGAAAATGTATATTAAAACTCAAAAATAATATTGAATAAAATGTAACACATATATGGATTTACAACTTTTGACAATTATCATGCAAAAAAGGAATGACAAAAATCGGCCTAATTATATCTCTCACTGCTCGACTTGGATGTTCTCACACAATGTAAAAGGCCATAGACTACCACATTGACAAAACATAGATTGTTAAAAAACACATCAATATTACTCAGCTTCCAGAATTTTAGAAGGAACTCTCAGGAGTGTAGGTTTCCTCACAATGTTTTCCTTCCCCATAGCAGTGAATTTCTTGTCGATGCTACTAAATTAATATTTATATTGTGATCAATAATTTTTTTTCATTTGACCTTACTTAGTCCAGGATAATAAATTATTATTATTTTCTTTGACTACCTGAGGTCTATTACATATAATGCAATTATTATATAATGTCACATTCTCCTCTAATGTTACTCTCTAAAAAAAACAAAATAAAGTATCAAAATTCATTATTTTTATCATACCTCCTTACTTAGTGATCTCATCATAAGTCCTGGCCTGCCTCTTTGGTAGTACAAACAAAATGACTTGTATAAAGATACAATTTGTACAAATGTTAGTCTATCTAAATGTACCATTATTCTCCTTAGATAAAAACCTAAAAGAACAAGTACTTTAGTTATCATTCCTTCTGTTTCCAAATTTAAAATATTCCAGCCAGGTTGTGAGGCTACTTTGTAAGTTGACCTTATGTATCTATGGCACATACATTTCATAAACTAGCCAAAATCTTAAATAAGAATATTAACAAGTGTTAATACATACATATTCAATGTATAATATTTTATATCTTGTATTAAAATTTTAATGAACCTACAATCTAAACTCAGTGCAAATTCAGTCTGGAATGTTTAATAACAAACCATTGTCTAGCAACCTGTGACAAACCGGAGAATTAAACTTTTTGTTTTTTTATCCATTGTTATTTTTTTGTAAATCATGCTATTTGGTCAGTGACACAATACATAAAGTGTAATAAAACGAAAATCAATAAATTATAAAACTATTAAACAAAACACTTCAGTAGGTTGAAAGGTTGTGGACTCCTTCACAAAGTTAAGGATATCAAAGTATGAATTGGTGAATAGTGTTATGTGTTGTAATTTTTTTGTGAAACTGGTATTACTATATTTATTTGTAGTTTGTACTCGTTCTTTGATCAAGTTGATCATTATAGTTTAGTGGAAAAACCCTCTTTTATTTAAGTTGATGAAAACCCTACAAAAGATATTTTATGGTTTGTTTACATTTATTCCAGATCAAAGTCACACAAACTACAGTTTAGATTAATATAAATATATTTTAAACTATTATCCTAACACTAAACTATCCAACTAAGTGTCCCTGCCAGCAAAGGATCCAGGGTTTCTCAGCTAGGAAAGATATACTATATATAAAAAATAATAGATTGCACCTAAAATGCTGCTCCTTGTAATTACACATGGCGATGTCTCAGAGTGTTCTGTCATAAGTTTATCAACAGAAGATATAACACAATCTGTAAGTGCATTAATCCCATTCACATAGATGTTTTGCAACCGCACACAAAAGTTTTGAAGGTGAACACTCAACAAGTTGTAGCGACCATCAGTCAACAAAGCCTCTAGTTCTTTAAATTCCATATCCGGGCACTGAAATAGAAATAGTATTATTATTTTAATATATGGGTAAGGGACACGAGCCAAAAAGGACACTGTGACCAAATTTGATCTATTGTGACCATTTGAAATAGTAAGTACATTGCCTACATGTATATTAATATATAGCGTATATTAATACTAATGCACAGCAGTGATAGCCTGGTGGTTAAGAATTCGGCCTCCTACTCGGGTTCCCCGGGTTTGAATCCCTGAGCACACACATCTGACTTATTGGAGTTATGTGCATTTTAAGCTTTTAAATGTCACTTGCTTAATGGTGAAGGAAAACATCTTAAGGAAACCTGCATGCTGAGGAGTTTGCAAAAACTCCAGTGTGAAGTCTGCCAATCCGCATTTGACCAGCCTGGTAGACTATGGCCTTAACCTTCTCATTCAGGGATGAGACCTATGCTCAATAGTGAGTTGAGATGATATTAAAGTATAACGAAAAAAAATTGTGTATTTGTACCTGAATGAGTTTGAGTGCTAGGATGCAAAAGTCTTTCCTGTACTTGGGTGCCATGGTGCAGTCAACCATGCGCTTTGCTAGAATAATCCGATTTATGTATTACAAATATTATTCTTAATGAATTTCATCAACCAATGCACTGTGTAATAACAAACCTTGCATTTTTAATAACCCATATTCCCTAATAAAAGCTACAACAGCAATTTTATGTGTAGTTATATTATCTACGTTACTTTTATTATTTATCAATTTTGTAAAATCTATTGTGTCAGTTCCTGATTCCATTTGCAAATAATAAAATTAAACTGTTAACTTAAAACTGAATTCGCTTAATTATTGAAGTTTATAAATTACTTTAAAAAATCACTGATTTTCAAATTTTATCAACCACCAGGACTGACATCGGACATGTGTCCATCCATCAGGTATTGATTGACAACGCTCACAAACATTCAATTATTGATCAATTTAATTATTCTTCAAGTGTTTTTTTGTTATATTCTTTTATTATGTTAAGTCCATGCAATTACCTTAAAACAGTCTACAAAAAAATAGTAGTAGATCCGTTTGTTTATAATTGTCTTACAGACAGTATATCGAATGAAATTTGTTAAATATACTCTATGGCGTGGCTTCTGTAAATTTTATATTTCTATATACTCTGTGCCCGAGCTGTAAATAAAGTTTCGCATTTATTTTCATTTCACGAATTGAAACAAATTGTTTATATCGTTGTGTTACAAACTTAACAATGCTAAATGAAATGTGAATAAATTATAATGTTTTTAGCATAGACCATCATGTTGATATCATTCTGTTTTGTTTAAAGTATTATTTACAATGGGAAAAGTGTGTAATTCATTTATACTATCAGTATTTTATTTATTTGTAAGCAGTAAATCTTCACGTGTTACTGTTTATCAAGGAGACAAATTGCCACACCATGGTCGCTGTGAGCCTATTACTATACAATTTTGTCAACAAATAAGGTACAATCAGACAATTTTTCCTAACTTACTTAACCACTCAAAACAAGAAGATGCTGGACCTGAGGTACATCAGTTCACTCCACTGATTAAAGTAAATTGTTCACCTGATCTAAAAATTTTTTTATGTTCTGTATATGCTCCTGTATGCACTATATTGGATGCGCCTATCCCACCATGCCGGCATTTATGTGAATCAGCAAAACATAACTGCGACGAATTGATGGTTCAGTTTGGATTTCATTGGCCAGAACATTTGAAGTGCTCGAGATTCCCCGTCGTGACAGATCCGAACGTAATTTGTGTTGGTGATAATAACGTTACTCAAGAATCTCGAAAATCGACCGAGACTAAACTTCCTAAGGTAGATTTTAAGTCGAATGTAGAAAGAGATCCGGCAAAACTACATGGAGCAAAAGACTTCGGGTTTGTTTGTCCCGTCCAGTTCAAAGTACCGAAAAACCTGGATCTAGAGTATACACTGAAAGTTGGGGATAAAACTGAGTATGACTGTGGAGCTCCTTGTAATGGGATGTTTTTTAGTCAAGATGAAAAGAATTTTGCTAGACAGTGGATAGGCATGTGGGCGACACTCTGTGCCTTAAGTTGTTTGTTCACCGTGCTTACCTTTTTAATTGATACAGATCGCTTTCGATACCCGGAGAGGCCTATAATATTTTTGTCAGTATGCTACTTGATGGTAGCGGCAGCTTATGTTGTTGGATGGAACGCAGGAGACAGTGTGAGTTGTCAAGGCCCCTTCTCATCTACTGTCAGTGGAACAAGATTACCCAACATATCAGTTATCGCTCAGGGCACGAAACATGAACCATGCACAATTCTTTTTATGGTTGTTTATTTCTTCAGTATGGCCTCTAGTATTTGGTGGGTTATTTTGACCCTCACTTGGTTCTTGGCTGCAGGTTTGAAGTGGGGCCATGAAGCTATAGAAGCTAATTCACAGTATTTTCATTTAGCTGCATGGGCAGTTCCAGCTATTAAGACAATATCAATATTAGCTATGGGAAAAGTTGATGGTAAGCAAAACTTTTATCAATTGGAATGTCTCACATATATAAAATTTTGTCCACCTATCAGATTAATAATTGTATTGGCTTTAAATAAGATTGTCCAACAAGTATTTGTTGTAGATATAATGTATTGACAATTTAGATTGCCAATTTTTATATAATTTCAATTTATATATTTGATCACGATAATAGAAAATGTTGATTATAATGGTTTTAAAAAGAGTTTTTAACAGATGTATTCAACAGTTTGAGTTTAGTTTCATTCTTCTATTAGCAAATCATTAAATTTATCTCATAAAGGAAGTTGGGACATCATTTTGATAGGGCCAACTTGAAAAAAGGAGCAGGTTCAGAATTTACCTGTTTTTTTTTATATTTGTTACGTCTCAACTTTTTATTAGGTGCACCAATTTTGATGATTCTTTTTTTATACAATTCAATAAAAATATTTATTGTGTACACAGTCGGTACCATAAATAGAAACAAATAGTTGGCCATAAACATAAGGCGGCCTTATCAGTGATCTCTACCAGGCAATCTTTGGGTAGTAATAGGTTACTTACTACTACTACCCCTTAATAAATAACTACTCTTATTTACTACCCAAATTTTTTTGAAAGCTTGTGCTCGTACATGGTGTCATTTTTGATTATGTTGATGATACTTTCTTTTTATTGTCATTTGAAGTCTGTTTTTTTTAATGATTAAAAATATTGACCGGTGAAAGGCTAGAATGACTAAACACCACCAAATTTTAAGAATCATCTGTAATTCAAATAGGTATTTGGGAAATAAAACACTTATTCTCAACGTAAAACTGATTTTATGAAATTTACAGATGTTTTTGTTAGGTTGGTAGGTTATTCTCCTTAACATAAAATGTGAAGATCTTTATCATAAAATTCTACATGAACTCTGTACATTTGTTGATTAACAAGTAAACAATTCCTTACTTTTTATTAATTATCTCATTTCTTTTCAGGTGACATACTTTCTGGTGTTTGCTATGTGGGACTATGGGATGCTGAAGCCTTAAGAGGATTTGTCCTGGCCCCGCTATGTGCTTACCTGGTTCTTGGAACAATTTTCTTGTTAGCCGGCTTTGTATCACTATTCAGGATTAGAACAGTTATGAAACATGATGGAACTAAAACAGATAAACTAGAGAAACTGATGATTCGTATTGGTGTTTTTGGGGTACTCTATACAGTACCTGCTCTTATAGTGATTGCATGTCTTTTCTACGAACAGGCACATTTTGATGCTTGGATGATGACTTGGCACCGTGAAATGTGTTCCTCGCCGGTTTATTCTATCCCATGCCCTTTTATACACCATGAGATTGATAAGCCTAAATTTGAAATGTTCATGATAAAGTATCTTATGACAATGATAGTCGGAATAACATCTAGTTTCTGGATTTGGTCTGGAAAGACATTGGTTTCATGGCATCAATTTTTTGACAGGATAAAAGGCAGAAGAGTCGAGGCATATGTATGATTAATACAAATTAAAACAGTAGAATAGGATGTAGAATTAAGTTTAAGTGATTTTACCTTCATTTCATATTATTAATTTTTACCTGTTTATCAAATAATCAAAAAGTCGCAATTCTTTTGATCTGTGTCACAAATTGTTTTTACAAATATTTTTTTATGGATTCTTTTTCTTATTTGTATGTTGAATTTTGAATAATATCTAAAACCTATCCAGCAGTTAAAAAGTCACAAAAACAACGCTTTTACTTTAGAGTAGGTTATCCAAGCTGGTTCAGTTGTTTTTAATAATTGCATCTGTAATTTTTGAATAGCTTTGAATAGTTGGATTTGGTAGCTTTATTTACAAATTTATACAATGCGTCCACATATACAAATGATTTTTTATTGTTTATTGTAATTCTAGTATTAAAATAATATTAATTACTATATTTTAGTATACATGGCGAGATTATTTAATAAGGCTGATAATGTAAATACTTCCTCCAAGTAACAATACTTTATGAGTTTGGTTTTAAGTAGCATACATGACATATCTCATAAGGAATTTGATGTGAAAAGTACCTAATAAACTACATATTTTTTCATTTTATTACTTTTTTTTTTGGTTGATATCCAAAACACTATAACCACCTTCTACATAATGAGGTGAATGCAAATATTAATCTTTTTGACCATATTGAACTTTTCATATATAACATTTAGTGAGATCTAAAAATTTCCCATAACATTTTTCACATTAGTCTCAGCCCATCATATGGCTCATGAGTTTAACTTAAATAAAACAGATTGTTACATAAAAGGAAAATTAAAAGAATATATGGATTTACTTGAAAATTTATTCATTTCCTATAAAGTATATTGTGTTCTACATTTCAATAATAATATGCAATTGATTATCATGTTTTACAATAGACAATATAATTTTGTTTACAAGTAAATGCAAAATAACAAATATTGTATGGAGGACAATCACTGTAAGGAAAATTTACTTATAATATTAATGATCTAACATAATTAAGAGTATATAGAACATTTGAAACCTATAATCTAGATACTTTTATGTATAAAACACTCCACCATAACTTACAACTCTCATTCTCATTTAAATATTAATGCAATAATGTGAACATAGCAGTCAATGAACATTTACGCCCTAGTATATTTCCCCCAGATGTGCAGCATGAACACAGA
>DWOZ01000024.1:0-14950 GCA_018251395.1 Choranthus vitellius
TTTCAAAAATTCTTTTACCATTAGAATGCTACATTATTATTGAGCGACATAGGTTATATCTAGAAAAAAAATGTATAATATATAAAGATATTAAAATGATGAACCGACGGGCGCTCGGGCACTCGGGTGGTAGCGGCGCGTGGTAAGCGAACTGCGCGGCATATGAAAATGTATTAAATTAACCGTATCATAATATTCGCAAGTAATTCATATATGGCATAGGGCAGCATTTTGACCACCACCCACCACCACGGCGGACAAAGTCGCAGCCAAATGCTAGTGTTAAATAAATAAATAAAATGAAAATATTTTAAATTATAGCAGAGTTAATGATTTCCTTTCTGTTTTCCAGAACACATCTAATGGACGCTGTCCCACTGACCCTGGGCCAGGAGTTCAGCGCGTACGCCACTCAGCTCACGTACGGCATAGAGCGGGTGTGCGCCACCCTCCCTCGTCTTCACTACCTGGCGCTGGGCGGGACCGCCGTCGGTACAGGCCTGAACACACGTATTGGATTCGCTGAGAAGTGTGCTGCTGAGATTGCTAAACTTACAGGTAGAGTTAAATTCAAGTTTAAAGTCTGTAAAGTTAAATCTTATAGGTTAGCAAAGTTAGTCGAATTTCATGGATCGGTGCAGTCAAAGTTAAAGTCAAATATGTTAAGTTAAAAAGGCAAATAAGCCAAAGTAAAAATCAAAGTTCGTCACAGGTTATAAGATCTCAGGCACTAATGGTTCGGTTTATAGATCTTTATTCTCATTGAGACGTAAATACACATCACTTGCATGAGAACATAACTTAAATAAATTTTATAAAGACCCGGTGATTTGCATTCTATGCATTTTGCGGCTGATTTAGTATTTTACGTTTGATTATCCTATTTTTCTCGATAATTTTCTTTTTGCATCCGTCAAATGATGCAAATTCAATATTTGTGCTGTCCAGTTTATTAATTTTTGTCATCTCGTATAACCCATTGAAGTCAATAGCCTCATAATGTACTTTTTGTTGTTTGGGTGGTGGCATTCTTTTCATTTCAGCATAAATATTTTTATGATCAGACAAGGATGATTCAATAGTTGCAAAGTAAAAGTTTTCTTTCAGATTAGTTGCAACATGATCAATTATGGTTTGTGCTTCTTATCTTTTTTATTATTTTATAACCACATTCGTTAATCATATTCTTATATCGCTTGGTTTTGATGTCTGAAGTGAACGAGTCAATGTTGATATCGCCGAATGTAATTGCTCTCTTTTTATGAAGTTGCTGCTAGTAGTCATCCAGAAAGTCACTAAAACCAATACCACCACCAATAGTATCAGTATCATATAATTAAAAGCTGTAACTTGTTATTTCTTAAATAACTGAGCAATGAATGCGTCAAGATACCTGAAATACATATTTTTCGACTTTTTTCTGTTTTTAATCTTGTATAATAGCATTTTTCATAAAATATGGGGCTTATTTGCGTCATAAATGGTACAATATTAGAATATCAAACCCTTATCAAGTTATACAATTTCAATAAAACCACGAAATAAACGTCACTTGACAGTGTCAAATTTGATGCGATCAACTGTAACAGACGTCCAAATAAACAGTTGCCATACAAAAATAAGGTTTCCCCATAGAAAATTACAAATCTGAACGCTTAATAAGCATTGTAATCAATGGCAACATATTTAATCACTGGGTTAAATGACCATTGGATAAAATAGTCAAGTGAATATCAAAAAACAAAAATATAGTTTAACTATTTGTTGCGCTCTTACAGTCTTTAACAAATAGTTAATCTGACTTAATAGTGTAGTAATCTACAGATCATAAAACCGGCCCTAAAAAGACCATATACCGTACAAGTATTTCAAAATTACATTCTGAACGAAGCAAAAGGTAAAGTCAGAATTAGTAGGTTTAAGAATTTCCGTGCTTTGTAGGGCATATTAACCGGTGGGTACCAACTTTTGGTATAGTCATTAAGTAAAAAAAATGAGTGCGTGTACGAGAGAAGTTCTATTTCTTTGGCATCATAATTTAATTATAAATCAGATTATGGAATTTAAATTTTGGTCGGAAGAAGCTTTATTCAATTTGTTTATTTATTATAGAAATATTTATGATGAAATTAAAAAAATATATATATTTCATGAAATTGTAAATTGTTAATTTAATAATACTTGGTATGTACTATAATAAATAATAATATTTTAATTTATATCAATAAATACATACGGATAATTAACCTCAGTTATATTGGAGCACTTGAAAATGTTTATGAGCACAATTTTTTCGCCACTATACTACTAATATTTTTTAGTTAATATTTTTTAAATACTTTTTTTCTACTGTTCCACTAATATTTTTACTAAATAATTATTTTCTAAATATTTACGGATAGTTTGTAAATTATATTTATGGAACCATTCAATTTCCATCACAACTAAATGTAATCTAGCACATATAATGTAGCACATGTAATGTAGCACATATATCATGGGCACTTGCATGAAACTAAAACAGGTGTTGTAGATAAATATTATGAATATGAAATCAGTGATCAGACGCGACGAGCGTGCCAACCTGCGCGACTAATAGAGGTTATATTTCTATTCCGTTGGTTGTATTATTTCGAGATTAAATGAGCGGTCTAGTGAACAACTTCAACCTGTTAATTTTGTGTGACGGGTGTGCGCGCATCTTAAAAATGGTTTAAGAAACTTGTATTCTAATAAAGAATTTACAGAAATTCGCTTACATTAGAATAACATTATTAATTTAGCGTGCAATATACTTGAAATAGTAAACTAAATTCTTAATTGAAAGACATACAAAAAGGTCACTTTATGACAGTAACTAATTATGCTATGCTTACACAACGAAAGATTCGAAATAAATATTCTTTGCAAGATTGTTACGAGTAACTATTGCGGAGTAAAGCGGGTGGAATCAAAATTATTTTCTTTATCTTGTGTACGGTAGGTAGATGTTATACGACGAAAAGAGTTTATGGATTACTAGATGTGGCAACTCACGAAATTATGTTTTTAATTTATATTTTTTTATCTATTGATAACTTTATCTTATTTTTGATGCAGTTAGATTGTATATGATTATTATTAATTTTCACTTGTATACACTTAGGATTTTTTTATTTTTTTATTATTATTATTGTTATTATTTTTAATATATAATACAGTTATTATTGCATATTTAAACAATTTTAAGATTATTTATTGTTATAACTATTTATATACCTGTACGTATGTATATACAATATTATATATGAGATAATTGATTATGTCTTATTTAACAAATGATGTTTTAAAAGTTTCTTAAATGTATCTATAGAATGAGTACTTTTAATGTCTCTAGGTAATTTATTATATAGTTGGGCTCCTTCGTATAAAATATTCTTTTTACCGTAGCAACTAGTCCTTGGTTTCCATAAAACTAAGTTATTTGCACTTCTTAAACGCATTTTTTGTATTTCCATCTTTTTTGTAAAGCTAATTTGTGTGTGTATATTCTTTGTTAAGATTTTTCGAACTAACAAACATGTGTTATATATGTATGTCTTAGTTATATTTAACAATTTTGTTTTCTTGTATAGTATATTTGTAGGCGTTGAGTAACTATAATGAAACAGAGCTTTGATGACTTTGTTTTGCGCTCTCTGTAGCGTTTTTAAGTTTGACATAGCCGCCGAACCCCATACCTCAATTAAGTAATCAATGTGAGGTTTGATGAGGGCGTTATAAATTAGGTATCTTACTTTTTGGGGCAGACATCTCGCGATATTACGAATCATTCCCGATAGAGAAATTAATTTATTTTTTATTTTTTCTATGTGTGGTTTCCAGTTTAAATTACAGTCAAGAATAAGGCCTAAGTATTTATCATGATCAGTTCTTTTGATTTCCACATTATTTATCTTAAGTTGTTCATAATCGGGAATTCTTTTATTTTTAGTTTTAAATAGCATATAGGTAGTCTTAGCAACATTTATTGTCAATAAATTATATTGGAACCATTTGTGTAGCAAGTTAAGATCGCTTTGTGCATCTGCGATAATTGAGTTAATTGAGTGGCCAAAATAAAATAAACATGTATCATCAGCATACAATGTAACGTTTCCTTTTAAACTTATTTCGTGTATACTATTGATATATATTAAAAATAGCAAAGATCCTAAAACTGAACCTTGCGGAACACCATACTTTACCGGTTTGGGATGGCTCTGAAATTTATTTATCTTGACTATCTGATATCTGTTGGACAGGTATGATTTAAATATGTCGTATGCGGATCCCGTTATACCAATATTTTCTAGTTTTTTCAGCAGTATTGTGTGACTTACCGTATCGAAAGCCTTTTTTAAGTCTATAAATATCCCGAGGCCAATGTGCTTTCGATCTAAGTTTGTTTTTAATTTAGTTATAAGGTCAATAGCTGCTGACAACGTATTAGACTTTTTTCTAAACCCATACTGCTTATTTGATAAAATTTTATTAGAACTCAGGTATGTATCAAGTCGATTGTATAAAATCTTTTCAAAAATTTTAGACAGTGTAGAAAGGATCGATATAGGTCGGTAGTTGCTTGGATCTATTCTGCTGCCTGATTTGAAGATAGGAGTAACTTTTGCAAGCTTTAACTCGTCCGGGAAATATCCCAGTTTCAAGCACTTATTGATGCAATTAGTGAGTTCTCCAAGAATTAGATTTTTAACGCACTTAATAGCCTTGGTGCTTATTCCATCGATACCACAGGATGTATTACTATTTAGGTTATCAATGATCTTACTGACTTCGGCTTTGGACGTGAGTGTAAGGTGAGATAGTACAGCTGGTACTGATTTGTAACCTATAAAAACATTATGTTTGTGATACAGTGCAGGGATTTCTTTGGCAAGAGTCTCACCAATGGTGGAAAAGAACTCATTAAAGTAATCACAGATTTCCTGTTCATTTGTTATTAGGTTTGTGTTTGTTTGAAGTTTTGCCGGAGTAATGTTTTGTTTTGTTTTATTGAAGCATAGTGAATTTATGAGAGACCATATTTTCTTAGGTTTATTTTGACAGTTGTTAAATGATTTATAGTAATATTCAGATTTATTTAGCTGGATAAGTTGAGCTGCTTTTCTTTTTTCATTAAAGAAATCTTCTTCTATTTTTACGTTGTTAGGATTGTTTCTGTATTTAAGCCATAATGTATTTCTGTTGTTAATTACCTCTAAAACTGTTTTGTTTATCCAGTCATTTTTAACTGAGTTACATTTTTTATATTTAATCATCTCACTACATTTAATACTATTTTTTAATTTTTCTTCTAGTTTAACGTATTCACTATTACTTTCGTTGCGGTATTTTTCCAAGATGCTATACAATTTACAATAATTAACAGCTATATACTTAACTGTTTTCAGAGGTTTTGGTTTGTAGTGTTTTAGCTCAAAATAGATTTTTTTATGATCAGACATATTCGATTCAACTATGGCAAAGTGATAAGGATTTTGTTTTAAATTCGTACTAACATGATCTAAGATTGTCTTACGTTGATTTGTTTCACGAGTGCAGTAATTGCGGTCTATTTTATTTATTATATGGTACCCGCTTTCTTTAATCATATTTTTATAGTTGAGTACATATTTATCTGAACTTAATAAGTCATAATTAAAATCTCCGAACACTATTGCTCTCTTCCTCTTTTCTAACTGTACTGAGTATGATTCCAAGAAATCGTTGTGATTCGTGCGTCCTGGTTTGTATATAGCGCCGATATCCAGGGAAAATTTATCGACATGGATCCAAAGAAAATGGTTTTCGTCAATGGAGTGTTCTTCAATCAAATTATGTTTGAGGCTATCATGGGCAAAAATTGATACACCACCTCCCCTGGCCGTTTGTCTGTAGTTACAGTAGTGGGTATAGCCAGGTAGCTGAGTCCTCTTAGTTTCATCCTCGGTTTTTATCCATGTCTCAGATAGGATTATTACATGTATTATAGCATTTTCGAAGGAATGAAGGACACATTTTAGTTCATCTAATTTGCCTCGCTTCATGATACTACGGGCATTTGCATATAAAAATTTCAAACACTTTTTACCTATTACTATATCTTTATAACTGCTGGCTACCTGGAAAGTCTCCGGGGTTATGCTTACGTCCTCGATGTTGTCTCGCTGGTGAAGTTTTTTGATGAAGCACAAACTATTTTCGGCACCCCCTTTACATATTTTATACAAAGGTTTGTTTCCCCACTTTGTGTACGGCGATTAAGTTCATCTATCAGCGCTTTCATATAAGCTCGTTGTTGCGGTGTTTGATCGCTGTAGATCTTGATGTGGTTAATGTTTAATTTAGATTTATTGCGCAATATATATTTGACAGCTTTTTCTGATCCTACACAAATTTTCACAGGGCGACTTTTGTTTCGGTCATACTTTCCTAGGCGAAAAATGTTTTCAGGTTCTGAGCAATCTGGATATATAGATTTTAAGATGTCCATTATTACATGTCTATCGTGGTCTTGTCTTTCTTTCCGATCTATAGACATTGATTCAGCTAAGCCAGATATCACTAAGTTTTTTGATCTAATGTTACGTTCATTCAGCTCAATTATAGTTTCTTCTTGATTTTTGACCGAAGGGTTATTTTCAAAATATAACGAGGTGGATTTCATTTGTTGAAGTTGGGCTTCTATTAGCTCAATCTTCTCTTGTGTGATTGTATTGCAGTTCCTCATAATAATAACATCAGACTTCAATTTATTTTGCTCATCAGTTAAATTTTTCGTTGTTAGTGTTATGTCATTTACCTGTGATTTAATATCAGAGATGTCTGCACTTATTTTGGCGAAGTTGTTAATTTGCATTGTATTGTTGGACGCTAGACTCGCCAGTATTTCTGAAATTTGAGTCTGCATGTCTGACATTTGAACCCGCATCTCAATAAACTCTTTCATCATGTTGCCAAAATCTGTTTTTAATTCCTCCGTTTCATTTACTGCTTTTCTTTTGTTACGGAATGTCGTTTGTGCTAGTTCGGCAGCTTCAGATAAAGTATCTTTTTTCGCAAGATTCGGATCTGACGCACTGAAGCCACTTCCAGGCGGAGATCTTTGTACGCTCATAGTGATCTTTGTTTTACTCACTTACTAGTTATCGGTGTAGTACGGCATATAGTCCGTCTCGCTCGCTCAATGTATCCGCTGGTGTTGTCACAGACCAATGGGTTGTATGTACACTTATAACGTACAAGTAAAACACTAACTAATTACTTTGGTGTTACTGTCTATTGTTGCTTGATGTAACTTTTATTTTTTGTTTCAATAATTTGTAGCACGTCTACTCAGTTCGCTCTCTAAGCGGTGTAATTTCCGCACGATAATTGGTTAAAATTAGTAAAACTAATGGGCCAATTTAAATGAAGTTTAGCATGTTTGTAGCTTATGTAAAGATAACGGATGTAGGATACTTTTTATCCCAAAAAACTGTTTTATTCCCGTGGGATAATAGGTTAAAATTAGCATGGCAACTCTGAAAACATTGGACCACTTTAGACACAATTGTGAATGTTTGTAGTTTATATGACGAGAAGGATTATTTGATAATTATCATCCCATCTACTTCCGAAACGATACGGGGGCAATTCCTATTTATTTTTAAAGATGCGACGACTATGACTTTTGCCGTCAGGCCGACTAGTCGGCTGATTAATGGCGCGCTAGTCAGTTGTGAAGAGGTCGACATATTAGTGGGCATATTAGTGGGGTAGCTGATTAGTCGTTTGTGAAGAGGCCGACTAGTCGGCATGCGGTTGGCCATGCGATCACTGTTTCAGGGATTGTTCATTATTTATTCTATTAGTGATTTCTATTGTCCCGGTAGTGCCTAATTAAATGTATGTATTTAATATATCAAAATATTGATCGCCAAATAATATTGATTAAATAATATAAATTGCCAAATAATATTGATAAAATAATATAGATCGCCAAATAATATTGATAAAATAATATAGATCGCCATATAATATTGAGCAAATAATAGTATAGATCACCAAATAATATAGGTCGCCAAATAATATTGATCAAATAATATTTTTTTTCCTATGTGGGTAGTAAAATTGTAAACACGCGAATTTTTTCGGCTCTCCAAGTTTTAGTGATTATTAATTAATTATGTGCATCTTTGGCAAGCAGCATATGAATTAATTACCTACTGAACCCACCTGCATTCACTGGTAATCACATCTCATATAACTTATCACTACTAATCCAATTTAACAACACTGCAAAATGGAAGCTATGTTAATCAACAATATGGAGAAACTCGAGAAACTTATTGGAACCAGCATGCGTGGCTATGAAGAGAAGCTCAACAAAGTCACAACTGGCTCCGCAAGCAATCAACCTGATCTTGCTTCATTGTCTCGAGAATTCTCCGAGTTCCAAACTCTTGTGTGGGAAACATTCTCAGTAATAAAAAAACAAATAGAACTCTTAACACTGGGCCTAGATAAACACGAGACTGCCATGCGTCGCAAAATTCTCCTGCTTCATGGAATTAATGAAAGGTCTAGTGAAAAAACACATGAGGTGGTCCTCGACGTAATAACCAACAAATTAAAGTTGTCTGATATTTCACTAGATCATTTACAAGTGTGCCACCGATTGGGTTCCTCACAAGCTAAAACCAGGCCCATTCTTGTAAGATTCTGCAACTTGGAGCAAAGGCAACTGGTATGGCATAGTAAAACTGAATTAAAAGGCACTGGCATTACGGTGACTGAGTTCTTGACCAAGTCGAGACACAAGGTTTTTATGGCTGCGCGTTCTCACTTTGGTTTGAAACAGTGCTGGACTATAGATGGGAAAATTTCTATCATTCTTCCCGATAAGTCCAAGCGGAAAATTGAGTGCCTAAACGAGCTGAACATACTCATTTCCCAATTTCCGTCCACTCAAAAAGGAATCGGGAATGTTCAAGATCCATCTCCGCCAGATACAGCTGCATCCAAGTCCACTTCCAATCCATCGAGGCGAAAGAAAAGGTTTTAATCTACTGGCATACAAAACCTATTATCCTGCATCGAGATTTTTTTTTTTACTTTGTCGCATTATTCCTTGTAATATTTTTGTACTAATCCATTGCATGTCGGTATTCCAATAATCATTACTTTTTAATTTACCTTGTTGCTGTGTATATTGTCAAAATTCTAAGATCTACATTTTTTCATTTTAACATGACATGCATGTAAACAATATCATCCGTGACTAAATGACACTGACGTTTACGTAGCAAGACATAAACAGTTCGTTCAGAAATAAGTAGGTAATTCTTTGTTTCAATTGTGTTCTATTACGTCATGTAGTATTGACTAGAGATTATACTATTGAGATACGTAGTACAGACTGTAACATTGTTGTATAATCCGGTGAATTTAATTAATGGATTGCTAATTAAATACAAGTTTCGCATTATTTATTCTTTTCACAAATTTAATCTTGCAAAATAACTTTGTTATGTTACTTTATGTACTCTTAATTATAGTACTCTAAATGTTTTATTTTTACTTTTGTTTGCTTTTTTTAATTTTACTGACTTTCATTGTATTAATCTGTTTTGTATATTTTATTTTGTAGTACCAATGTTTGTTTTTTTTGTAATTACTACCATTTTTCTTTCTTTGTACCAGAGTGTGGGAAGTTCAGGTTCCGTAGTGACTTTAGTATTATTACAGTTTAGTTTAATTATTATTATTATAGTTTAGTATTTTATAGTATTTATTTTGTTTATATACATATCTGATATATATTTGTTATAATTTTATGGCTCAAGTAGTTGATTTCGATGACAGTTTTTTTTCTTGCACTTCGTCTGAAAATAGTTTTCTAACTGCAGATGATGAGTCTCTTGAAACATTAACCCTACACGATGAGATATCCCTCTGTACTGATCACCCTAACACCCTCAATATAGCACATGTAAATGTTCAGAGTGTTCCTCGGCATTATTCTGATCTTCTGGCATCCATTAGCAGCGATCATTTAGATGCACTTCTTATTTCTGAGTCTTTTCTCAAACCTACTCTTCCTTCTACCCAATTTGCGCTACCCGGTTTCGTTCTGATAAGAAATGACCGAATCGGTAAGGGAGGTGGTGGTGTTGCCATCTATCTTCGCACTGAAATTGCATTTAAGGTCGTTAGCGAGTCTCCTTCTGTTTATTCTGAATCGGCAGAATATCTCTTCGTTGAGGTAACTGTAAGAAGTACTAAAATTCTTCTTGCAGTCTTCTACAGTCCCAATCTCACCGTAGATTATTTTGATAACCTCGACCTTACCCTAAATAATCTGTGCCCATTGTTTGACCATGTGATACTGATGGGGGATTTTAATACCTGCCTCCTCAAGAATGATTACCGTGCAACTAGGCTTAAAACCCTGTTAAATTCATATGATTTACAAATATTACCTCTCTCTGCCACCCACAACTTTCCGAACTGTAAACCTTCTCTTCTTGACCTTATGGTTGTCTCTTGTCCTAGCAAGGTAGTTGCGCATGGTCAAATCACTGCCTCATTTTCGTACCACGATATAGTCTACCTTTCCTATCGAATTCGTTCTCCTAAGCGCAAGTGCCAATATCTTCTCCTTCGTAATTTTAAGGGCATTAACTTAAAATCATTGCAGTGCGATGCGAAGGCTATCGATTGGACCAATGTTTACAACAGCACCTGTATTGATGAAAAAGTACACCATTTTACGAGAGCTTTACTAAATTTGTACGATAACCATGCGCCGCTTCGACGTATTAAGATCAAACGTAACCCTGCACCGTGGATCACAGATGATATCAAGGTTGCGATGGCACTCCGTGATAAGGCTAAGAGGAGATATAAGCTTAGACCAACTGAACGTAACTTAATAACTTTCAAAGCTTTGCGTAATCGCTGTAATCGTTTGTGTAGGGATGCAAAGAGACGCCATTTCCATAAAAATCTCACTAACTGTAGTCCGGCTCAGGCCTGGAAATTCCTTAGGTCTGTCGGTATCGGCAAATCTCAAACGACTACGAGTGAGGGATTTAATGTAAGTGATCTCAATAAACACTTTTCACTTTCTCCGCTAACCCTAGATCCTAGTGTTAAGTCCCGCACTCTGCTAGCTCTGTCTGATATACCAAAATCTACGGGATACTCGTTTAGTCTTGCTTCAGTATCAGAGGAAAGCGTGAAGAAATCTCTGTTATCAATTAATTCAACAGCTGTCGGTGTTGACAATATATGCTCCAGGATGATCTTACCAATCCTTCCTATCATTTTGTCTGTCCTTACGCACATAATGAACTACTCCTTGTCATCCTGTTCATTTCCATCAACGTGGAAAACGGCTTATATAGTTCCCCTTCCCAAAGTGTCCTCTCCGACTACTCCTTGTCAATTCCGTCCCATCTCTATATTACCTTACCTCTCCAAAGTTCTGGAACATATTGTCCATACTCAACTGTCCGCATTTCTTTCATCGAATTCTGTGCTTAGCACATTTCAATCAGGTTTTCGGCCCAGTCATAGTACCGTAACAGCTCTTCTAAAAGTAACTGATGATATTAGGTGGGCCATAGAAAATAAGCAGCTTACCCTCTTGGTTCTGTTGGATTTCAGTAGCGCCTTTACTTCCGTAGATTACGACATTCTTACCGGAATACTAAAATCCTTAAATTTTTCTTCTAACACCATTAAATGGGTTGATTCTTATCTTCGAGGCCGCTCGCAATGTGTCCGCATGGACAGCATCATTTCTGCTCCGTGTGACCTGTCGGCGGGCGTGCCTCAGGGTGGCGTTCTCTCTCCATTACTTTTCTCGATCTTTATCAACTCCATTACTTCTGTTATTACCTCTAACTTTCACCTCTACGCAGACGATTTGCAGCTGTACCGTCACTTCACTCTCGCCTAAACAGACTTAGCCATTTTAGCTGTTAATAATGATTTACGGCGTATTATTAATTGGACTTGGTCATTTGGCTTGCTGATTAATCCTAGCAAATCGCAAGCGATAATTGTCGGCAACAGGTATACCCTTAATAAAATAGACATCTCATCGATATCGCCTGTTACTTTGGATGGCATACAGATACCCTACAGTAAGACTGTAAAGAATCTTGGCGTGATCATTGATTCAAATCTCTCTTGGCTCCCTCACATCAATAACATCAGCCGTAGGGTCCATCATACCTTTCATTCGCTGAAATGCCTCCAAGGATATTTGCCCTTAAAAACCAAGATATCTCTTTCCCAAACCTTGATCCAACCACTCATCGACTACGCTGATGCCTGCTACTTGAATGCTACTGAGGAGCTTGTTAACAAACTTGAGCGTTTGCAAAATTTATGTATTCGGTTCATTTTCGGTATTGGTAAATTTGACCACGTTTCTTATCATCGCAAGTCTTAAGTGGCTCCCTATCCGTCTTCGCAGAAACACTCTGATGTTATGTCTGCTTTTTAATATCCTCCGCTGCCCTACATCCCCGTCTTACCTGCGTGAACGTTTTTCCTTCGCTCGCTAAACCATTGCTCCATGTAGAACCCATCGTAAAACCCTGCTCAAGTTCCCTCCAAAATTTTCCAAGTAATTGTCAAATATAATTAAGTTAATCATATTTGACAATCATACTTTTAAGTACTTTTAATCATACTTTTAACTTCATCATATTATTTATTTGTTTTTGACCACAATTTTCACAAACCCCCTGTACTATACTTCTACCAAATTGGCTGCTTTATTTCAAACAAATTCGCAGAATACCCTCGTTAAAAAATACATTTGAACACAAAAAATTTTGGATCTTAAGGCTTAAATATACTTTTTTCATTTATTATTTTGTAATATTATAAGGTAAAGGAGCAAACATGTCACCTGATGGTATCACCGCCGCCTGGACATCAACTAAACCAGACTGGGGTGTCACTAACGCTATCTTCCTATGTTCTTCAGTATCATCAGAAATTATACCTTTCTGGTGACCCCATTTACAACGTCTGAACACCCTTCTTTCTTATTTACCGACCCTAGGGTCCAACTGGACTCTGGACCGCTCTGGGTCACACAGTCTTAACCCCTTATATTATATTTTTATATGAAATGAAATGCATTTATTTCGTCTTAGGAACTAAAGAGCTCATTTAACTAAAGTCAAAATTGAACAACAAAAAGGCCCTCATCTAGTATGAAATTAAAACAAAACAAAATATATACCCACTTTGATTTTTGTGGAATAATAAGGGGCCATTCAAGTATTACGTAAGCAAATTTTCTGCCATTATTGACCCGTCCCTTCCCCCTTGTCAGCAAAAAAAGCAAAATTTGTCATCAAATTCATTGACAAAATATAGATGCAAGCAATGCAAAGACCCTCCCCCTCCCCCTGTAGTGCTTAAGTAATACTTGAAAGAATTGGATTGATTGAGGCCTACTTCAATTCTTATGCAATTATAAAAAGAAAGACAAGAGAAAATGAAGAAAGGAAGGAGTATAGTTAAAGAAAAGGTAAAAGATCAGCGATTCATACTGCACCCATCACAAAAGATTGTTTAGTATTTAAACTAAAGTCGTATGTAGTCAACGAATCACATATGAATTGCAATTAATCGATTCTATTAGCCGTCAACTTACCATCACTGCCGTGTTAGAGATTGAATAAAACATCCATAATGTAAACGTGGCCTGTTAACACATACACTGCAGCTTGAGGTCTAATCGGTCTCAAGCCCCACTATATAAAATAAATTTGAACTCAGTGCGAAGATTAATTCGACCTCATATGTTTTAATCGATTCAACGCTTCGCAGATATACCAGAGACTATAATAGTCTTTGTCATACAGTCTTTGTCATGTAGACAGCTCTCGCACCAGGAAAACACGAGTGTTGCGCGTGGCGCTTACACCGATCTTTTTGTCTAAGTGTTGAGGCCGATTTGACCTCATGCCGCAGTAATCGTGTTAAAGTTCTTGCATTAAACATTACTGTCTCCGTTGTGAGGAAAACGATTAAATGTATAATTTTAGATTTTTGTGTATGCGTTAATGTTCAAGGCGAATGTGTATTTACCGAGATAGACGGATCCCCGCCTAGAGGGGTCCCTTTTCCTGCTTGGATTAAAAATAACGTATTCTAACCTAACTTTCCTTCGACTTAAGGATACAGAGATATACTGCAAAATGGCTTCTAGTTAGTTTTGGTACATAATTGTACACTAATCTTACTATCTTAACTTACTATTTTAATATAATTTCCTTAAATTTATATTGCAAATGCTGGAATTACTCTGTCTGTCTGTTACACTTTCACTTGCTGCACCAATTTTGATTATTTTTTTACGAGATAGACAAGAACTTGAAAAAGAACTTGGACTATTTGATATTGTAAAAAAGGCTCAAAAGGTGGGATTCAAATAGGGTATTAAAGTTCCTATCGACGACGTAAAACAATAAGGGCGTAACTCTAATTCATTAGAGTATCGCTGTTATCGCCCTACCCTTATTATATATATGTATATACATATATATTTAACTTTCCGGAGTTTTGAAAAAGCTTAACAAATTTTTACATAATAAATAGAATACTCAAATCAAAATGACTCCTTTTTGGCAATAGGCTTTATCGTGAGTACCTACCCGTAGACCACGAGAACTGCATCAAAATATAATACTACATATCGTGAGCACCCGTACAATATTGAGTACAATATAACATGCAACCCACGTTATACTTAAAATGAATTTTAAAGTTATAATCATGCAAAATTTCGTTGTTTTTAAATTCTCACGGGGTTCGTGTAAGATCGCGTGATTGCGCGATCTGGCTTTATCGTGAGTACCTACCCGTAGACCACGAGAACTGCATCAAAATATAATACTACATATCGTGAGCACCCGTA
>DWOZ01000025.1:0-14937 GCA_018251395.1 Choranthus vitellius
AAACCCTGTTCACTCCGGTCGTGTTCCTTGTGAGATCCCAGAGTCCTCATAAAGCGCAGAGGCAGGTCACCGGGGGGGTTTTAGTGGGTAAAAATCCTATATACCCCGGTACTTCTCCTCGAGAGTCCTCGCTTCAAAACACTAGGATATCACTGCGAAGATATTGATAATCCTCTTGTTGTGTACATGTTCTTTTTTAATTATGGTATGCACAATAAAGTACACTTATTCATTTTTTATTGAACCATAACCTAAAATCATTGTCTGCTAACTTTAGAGCCGTAGAAGAGCGAAGTAAGTGGTAGCAATATAGAAAATACAAACGAAACATTTTAACGTAAACGGGTACTCGCGATCAGCCTTGCTGTGACCATGACCCATGCAACTGGGTCGAAATATCGGTATAATAATAAGCAGATCGAGAGTATGGCGTTAAAACGTTTAGTATACGTGACGATATTAGTCTAAAAACATAAAATATAAACTGTAGAATTATTGTATGTTGTTGCAAAAATAACATAAATCAAATTATTTTATCGTAGATACTTGAAAATCACATATTTATTCAAAATATACAATTTCTTAATTGCAGGTGAGCGACATATTCCAATTCCATACACTCGGCGGTGAGCACTCGGCACACGCAGACGAACTCACACCAATGTTCGCGGCGGCAGCTCGCGCGCAATTAACGTCACTCGCCGGCCTCGCAGCCGCTGTCCTCGCCGTAAGGCGATAGACTTCCACACACACCGCGAAGACGTGCTGTTACAGACAAAACGGCGCCCATGATGCCAACAGCTGTTGGCGGTTTTGATATTTTGGCGACTAGGTTTTTTTATATTCAGTAATAAACACGATTTTATTACTGATGGAGATTGGAAAATATATTGTGGTATTAGAATATACCTATATTTATGTGAGAATATTTGCTTAACTCGTAGATAGTTTTGAATTATTTTCGCAGTATATTAATTTCTTTTATAGGGCAGAACATTGTACGAACAGATCACTGCCACTTATTGTTTAAGATCCAATTGCATTCCGGAAAAAACACCGTAAGTTTTACGAAATATTAAGTAAATAACGCACAAAATTTATTTATTATTTATTTATTACTTATTATTTTTGAACTTTTTAAGTTGTGTAAATAAATTTTGTCGCCATTATATTATCTGCCAATGTCATCTAACGACAATCAGCTCCAATAGCCCACGGACCTGTATTCCACACTTATGGAGTGAAACAGCAAATCTTCGCGCATCCTCCATTCTCGACTGACTTCGGAATAAGGTATAATTAAGTTTCCGAATTTGTAAATTTTCACAGAAATTTGGGGATACATTTTTGAAATAAGTGACTTATTTGTGTTTCGGCAGCCGGAGTCGTTTTTGAATTGACTTTTTTTGTAAGAATTGTTTATTAAAATATATAAAAGGGATTGGTCGTGAAACGATAACTAATAATTATAATAATATTACATTAGTGACACCAAAAATATGTAGGCGTTAAAGACACCAGCTCACCGCAAGCCAATTTAGACTTAATCATAACGGAATAGAGTTCAAATTGGTTCTAAGTCGTGCGGCTGTTAGGTCTTTGTCTAAGTGTTGTGAGACCTATAGAGACTGTATTTTTATCTCTTTCTAAGCTACGCTTCGTGTTCATTTTACTTGTGTTAGAAAAAATGGCTATATTTTTCTGTTAGCATGTATTGTGTATAATATTTTAACGATAAGTTATTTATTGTAAAACCCTACAAAACATAATATGACACTTTTAAAGCTCTGTTCAAATTAACGAAAAGTCGTGAAGTCGTATTTTATCATATCGTATGTTGGATTTATTTAAAATGCCATAAATTACATGATATTTTTTATGAATCATTGCACGGGTAATTTTGATAAGAGCTTTAAAAATACGTGCGACAGTTTAATACTCGAATCAATATTATATTCGCATAAGATAACTACTATCCAAACGAAATAAGAATGGATCAATAGATTGCTACCATGTACTAAATAGATGGCGTCTCTGTATCTGTAACGTTTATTCTACGTTTGAAAATCGAAATCGACATAGAATTTGAATATCAATTTGTGTTAAAAGGCTGTGGGGATACCGCACAAATTTCTACCACCTGTACCTACATTTTATAATAAATACATTAATATTTTGCTATTAAGAAAAATTACATTTAAATCTTACAAAAAATAGATGAAATAATGACAACGGCCGAAGTATTTCCTTAGTTCGATAGCAAAAAAATATCGTTAATTATTAAAAATATTATGTGTCTTTTTTAATGTTACATGTAAAACTATCAATAAAAAAATGAGTATCGAAATCTTAATCGTTAATTCTGAGTAATTTATCTGGTGGATTGCCGTCCTCCTTTAAGATATAGCATATTTCAGCCAATTTCCTTATTTTTATTTTGATCAAAATTCGCAATATTATCCGCTACCACCGCGGCAACAATTGCATATATCTGGACCGGCCTTTTGTTCTAACCTATCGTTCAAAACATTTTTAACCCAGTTAGTAAGCAAAACACGAAAATATATTAAAAGATAGCTAAAAAAGGGAATTCATCATCATCTTATTTCAGTGTTTGTTTTAATCTATTTCTAAAAAAAAATACTATTTTTCGTTTTTTCTAGTTTAGTATTGCTCTATGGCACAAACAACGGTCGTTAACCATAGACTAAGGATGGAAAGAGAAGTGCTGTACGATGAACAGTTTAAAAATTCCGAAAAATCAGATCCGAAATAAGGAACAGGAAGGGTTGTGATACATAGTGATTTTAGCCTTCATATTTTTGCGCTATTTTTTATCGATTACGAAAACAGGTATCTAACGTTGGTAAAACTGTTACAAGTAGTATATAAGACACTCTTTATCCTTTTTCTATGGTTATAAAAACAGTAAAATAACATATTAATGGTACAACTAGATACATATAATGTTTTTCGACATTGAGTTGGCACAATACTGCACAAACACATATTATTTACATACAATTCAACCTTAATTATAACATTAACAAACTATAAGTGTCTATTTTATTTAGCTTTTTATAAGACGTATATCGTGTGAGGATTGTCAATCTTGATTTTATTATTCTAGTAATGAAGTAAGTTATTCTCGTATTCAGGTTTAAAATTAAAACATGGATAACACAAAGATGGATCTAGATTTACCTAGACAAGGCCCTAAAGTGTAGTTTTGTTTTGAAAAAAAATGTTTGAAACTCAGCACTTACACTGGCACATCAAAACAATGAGACGAAAAACGTGATTTAACGTCCATTATGCCACTCAAATTATTGTTTTATTTAGTGCTATTGTATAGTTTCACTCACGGTATTTATTCATTACTTGATCAGCTAAAGTAAAGCTTTTCCAACTGCATTTGTGCAGGTACTATACGCCGTAACCATTGCTCAGGCGTTTTCAGTTTTTAGACAAATTTCATTTCATAAAAATAAAAATCTTTCGTTTCTGCTTATCGTTCTCTTCTCAATTTGCGCGTCTCTTAAGGGTCACATAGTGATAGTCTGTTCTCTATAAGAAATACACGCAATGTAAGAATAAAAAACAAATAAAAGTAAAATGAATTCTTCAGATAATCTTCAGTTATCTGAAGAATTCATTTTACTTTTATCAATATAAATTGATGGATGATTTTATATGGATTATAGGCAGGTCTCATCATCAAGTGCCAGTGGATAAAAATATAACATAAGTCTCAAGTAACTTTAAAGGCAATCAAGAAATGTATAAAAGGAATTTAAAACGTAATAGTTTTGTTTTAAGCTAGATTAAGTTTTGTAATAATTTTCAGGTTTTCCGACCGAAACATCCATTTAAATGAATTTATTATGTCTTATTGATAACATAGAGTAGAAATAACGTTTAATATTAAGCAATAAAATGTGTTAGTGATAATGCTATCTTAGAATAATTATGTAAAACGATGTTTTTTCTAAATTCTTTTTCATGTAAAAAGTAAAGTTAGGTGCAATATTAATTTTAAAATGAATTTAAAGCAATATTCGAACACATCATTACGTAGTTTATTTTAAATAAATTAAGATTATCAGCGATTACAATAGTTATCTGCTTTGAAACTTTCACTGCATTTACATAAATTAATAATAAAAAGATTGAACATTTTGTTTCTCCAGATAAAGTCACTCGTTTATTTACATTTCAATAATGGTTAACTTGTAATAAAACCTTTGCTAAAATATATTTTGAACACCCCCTGTGCGTATTTCCTGTAATTTACTAGTTATATATAAAATTCGAACGTAACTTTTTTTATCGTGACCTAGTCGTAATTTTAGAAAAAATTGATGATATATATTTAGTTGGTCTAATTAACATAAATGTATAAATTGAATGGGTGTAGAGGATGGCATTTTTGAGATTTTTTTTGTTTTAAAACACCAGATCCTGTGAGTAGGTAATAAACACGTAAGTTTATTACAAACTTTTGTTTTATTTATTACGTTAAATCCCAAATCTTTCATTCTCAAAACGTTAGCTGAAATACCAATCAAGAAATAACGCGCAACTTCGATTCTGAATAAATGTAAACAAAAAATAAAAATTGTCTTGTTGTGATTTCACCAACTGACATAATGCGTAGTCCCACTATTCATTATTATAAAAAAAAAAAAGTTAATAAACGAAGTTTTCATCAAAGAGCAAGTACAAAGTACGAGTAAATGTAATTATACCAGACAAACATAAAAATTAAAACAATGTCATCCATACTCGCTCTATTTTATTGAATTAATTTGTTTCATGCCTATAAACTTTATTGATTTACACTTTATTAGACTATCGGCATTTGTCACCATACAAAGAGCATGATTTATTACTATAATACTTTAAAAAACCAATAGTACAGAAAAAAATGGCGCTGCTAATACATCAAAAGGTTTCATTCATCTGTTTGTCAAAGCTGCTAGGAACCGGTTGATTGGTAAGTATTTCAGAACGAAATCGTTCCTGTCGTAACACTGCATTCGCCTATTTCCTTTGACAACTTCACTTTCTTTGTTGAACTATAACTGACAAATTAAGTAGGTAATAGTAGTGATTTGGCTTCAACCCATCAATGGCCCACAACTGAGCACGGGTCTCTCTTCATACTGAGGAGGCCTAGAGCATACACCACCACGCTGCTCCAATGCGGATTTGTGGAGT
This sequence comes from Choranthus vitellius, assembly GCA_018251395.1. Classification (NCBI taxonomy): domain Eukaryota; kingdom Metazoa; phylum Arthropoda; class Insecta; order Lepidoptera; family Hesperiidae; genus Choranthus; species Choranthus vitellius. Next base: position 5,221 of record DWOZ01000025.1, read on the forward strand.
AGTAGTGATTTACAGTATCGTAAATCGTATCGTATTGATAGTTCGACAACTTCACTATAGAAAGCAGTTTGAACTTACACTACTACGTTAATGATTCCTTTCATTATGTTACAATATAATACCTACATAATATTTATAGCCTAGAATAATTTAAAAAAAACTGCTATAAGCTGAACAAAAGTTTCACGTAGTCTCGTAAAACCGCACCTTTGTTTTGGGGTATTATACCAAAGATACAGATATGTTGCTTGAGGAGCGAAACCGATGCCATATTGACTGCAGCAAGCTTCAAAAATGTACGGGAATAACGTTGATTGCGGAAAAACATCTATTTTTGCACCAAATGTCCTTCCCATACATTTTTGGACTAGCGTTTGGCGAACATTAACTGAAGTCATCAGTCATCGTGGCCTTGCGACGGATTTTTGGCAATTGTAGCCATTTAAGTAGCATAGCAAGTAGTTAGTTCTTAGGCTATTGGTTTTGAGTTCCAAGCCTCCCACATCATGGAAAACAGAGGTATTATAGAGATATGAACTTGTGAGCATTTTTTTACAAATAGCATGAGTTCCTCTATCAATGCAGTCGTATTGATATAAGGGAAATAAAAAAATCATTAATAAAACATCATTTATTGCAACTATTTACAAAATCTTTACAAACGTGTCCGCCTTGAAATGCAAATATAACTAGCGAAAACAGTTTTATAACTAATACTACAGTGTAATTATAGTTTATATTACTTTTTAAATTCATTTAAAGCCTAAATACATTTAAATTACCTTTTAGTAACAAATTTACAATTTGGAAATGGAAATGATAGGAAACTTAAAGAAATGTACTTACATAGTAAAACCAAAATATTAACGTAATATTAATATATTTTCATTCATAACATATGAATAAAAAATATCCTAACATAACTAACTTTCCTTTCAACTCAAATTTGTATTTTTTCCAAATTAATCACAACTTATATTGTCTAAGCATTGCAGAAGTGAGCAAGGCATTATATAGAATGCCTAGGTACTGTAAAAGGCCAGGATTATGCCTTTTACATTTAACAATAGAGATGATGAGATATGAACACCTTCCAAAATTGACTTCCCATCATGCCTTTCAATTTATTATGCCTAAACCCAGGCCTATATTTACTAGAATTTACACTTATATAAAAATACATAGCCAACATGTGGGTACAATAAAATCCTATTTTCGTTAAATTTCAAAGTGCCTCCGAATGAAAAACATTTGATGGTAAAGTCGGCCTCGTATAAGAATCATTGATACATTACTATAGTCTTCACTGCAGCAAGTCATTAGTAAACAAGGAATCTCTCTTAAAACCGACAAACTATAAATTATTATGCCTCTTCAGACAACTGAGCCAATATAATAATAAGGCTAGCTCATACAAACATCCGCTATTTATAATTCAATTTAAAATGAAATAGTTCTAATCAATTTGTTTAAAACAAATACTGTGACATATGTACCTATTAATATGTGGTGATGATGAATTTCATAACAATGGACGATGTATATGAACAATGAAATGCCTGTGTAAAACTGTTACCATCAGAAAGACTTACAATTCATTCGAGAGAATGGTTACTCAAAATCTGACCTTAACCTATTGATGGCCCACTAATGAGCATGGGACTTTTCTAATAAGTTTCCTAGAGCACGCTCTATCATGCTGCTGTCATGCGGAGATACTCATCATCTACTATATAGCTTCCTCGTAAACCTCCTCATACTGTACATCGGAGGTGTCCTGATCTCCATCGTACAACACTTCCAGTGTGTTATCTCCTCTGTCTTGGACTTCGTACAGTATCTCCCCTCCGTTTTCTTCTCCCTCCATGTGATACAAAACCTCTTCTTTCAAGCCGTCCTCGTACAATACTTCAACATTCCCTTCGTCTTTAACTTTGTACATTGTGATCTCTGGATGTCCAATCTCCACCTGAAAGGTTTATTATTTCATTAACATTCGAAGAGAGAAATGTTGAGTATGACACATGAATATGAGATTTTTAGGTTAAAAATTTACTTTGCAAAAGTAAGGATTGAAAAGAATGCTAAAACAATGATTTATTTTATTCTAAATGCATAAGTTTTGGTTTTATATTTGATAATAACAAACTATCATAACATTCATCCCTGACCCCTTTCAGGGTCTTTTTTTTTGTGTTATAATGTACCCTATATTCTTACCCACGTTCTAGTGTAGTTTTGTACCAATTTTAACCATAATTTAAGTGTTCCAAATTTTTCATTAGTTCAACATGAAACGGTAAAAGAAAGACTAGTTACTTTTTCATTGATAATGTACTAATAGCTGTATGTAATAGTTGTCAGATAATCACTGACTTATATAGAGATTCAAGTACAAATGTAACACACCACTTTGCTCTATTGTCTATAATTTTTGGTATTTTTCAGATTGGGTATTTGTTTGAGATCCCTTACGTTTTAGAAAATAGTTTGTAACCTATAAACTACATTAAAAGATTCTAATAGTAAAAGAATTTTTCAAATTGGCCTTGTAGTTTTCGAGTATTCGCCTCAAACGACAATCAAACCTTACCCCTTTATAATATTAGTATATGAGAATAATAATACAAGCATTACCTCCTGATATAGTTCAGCACCCTCCTCATATATATCCTCGTCGTAATACACCTGGTAGGTTTCAGTATCACCGTCCAATACTTCTTCAACTTCAGTCTTCACTTGAGGTTCAGTCTCCTCAGGCGCTGGCTCCAGGTCTCTTCTCAGCACCGCATTCTGGACTTGGACTTCAACTTGGCCCTCCAACACTGGAGATATAGCATTGATATCATTGAGTGGACAAAAAATCGAAAAACAAGGATCAGCCTTATTTGCGGGAGTTTCTTTTTAATGCCAATAAATGGACTATACATAGGTAGGTTCTTTGTGTCTGGATTGGCTCATAAGGCACAAAAATGTCCGGTCTTGAACTTGGGACTTAAGTTGATTTGGGAGCTTTGCAAGCATGATCATTATCAATTGATTTACTGGGTCATCAATATCTCGATAGTGAAAATATATCGACTTATAAGTGATAAATTTTACCCATAGGATTGGACACCGGAGGGCTTAGAGTAATACCTTACTCTTCCTACCAAAACAACTTAACATAAACTTCATCAATCAGACAAGCCGGTTCGTTTAGTGGTTAGAGAACCTGACTGCTACACCGAAGGTCGTCGGTTCGATTCCCACCCAGGTCTAACTTTTCTGTCATGAGCAGAAATATTTGTTCGGTCTGGGTGTAAATATCTATATACGTATGTCTTTTAGTACAAGCTAACGCTTAGTTTGGGGTCAGATGGCCGTGTATGAGTTGTCCAAAAAAAAATACCAATTTTACAATTCTGACCAAAATACATATAATATAAAATTGGTGAATTGATATCCACCAGATAGCACTGCTTCAATCCCATACAAAGTAAAAGTATATCCAATCCGTACAAATCTTGTAAACAATCTTTGTGTCAAAGCAAGCTTTTAAGTTGATTTTTACATTATTTTTTACAAAACTCGCGTATTTTGATACTGAAAAATTGCTAAGATATTAGTATGTTAAACATGTGATGAAACGATTTTATAAGAAAATTGTGACATTGTAATCTACTATTTAGGATACAAAATTTGTTAGGATGAGAAAAATGGACTACAATTTACTTAACTTTAACCGAGTAATCAGAAATACATGCACTAATGCTCCCTAATATGAACAGTACAAAACATAAATACATACTAACCGGGGCTCTCAACTCGAATCTTTTCCAATCCTTATGCAGCATGAAAAAATAACCAGAGACAATGAGCAAACACCGCTGCAGTTATTGATTTAGTGCACTCTAAGTGTATGATGAGGAGAATCCGTGCCTTATAGGCTACAAATGAAGCCATGGTGAGGCTTATTGTATTTCAATCTCCTCCGTTAATATTCCTATTTACCAGATAGCCTATTGTAAGGGTGATAACTCTAATATGTTGCCAGACAATAGCCCTAAATGCAGACTTTTTTGTGTACTCACGTCCTTTTCTCGCCAGTTCCTTGATGCGTCGGGTCTTGCTCTTGTACGGCGCTGGCATCTTGAGATGGACTGTCTTAACGTGGAGCTTCATTGAGTTGGACTGAGTGAAGAACTTGCCACACTTTGGACAACCATATGGCTTGATACCTGTGTGCACCTGGGGAAGAAGATCATATAACTCATAATATTTGTAATTATTAAATAAATAATTGTTTAAAAAATGTTAAGACAGACACGCTTTAACTACATGAACTAAAGAATGAAAAGAGGACTCAAACTAATAGTGATAAACAGTCAGCACTGAAAACCAGCATATCCGAGTGCTGGAGCATGTTATTTTTATTTTTGTTTAATTTTTAATATCTATTATTGTATAGTTTATACATATATATAACAAAGTATACTAATTTAAGTTAAATAATATGAATCACACAAAATTAAAATGTTACTTTAAATTAGTTAATTATTTTATGTAATTACTGTACAGTAATTAAATTATATAGATGTTTATTAATTTGAACAGTAATTAAGAGTCACTGTTTGTAGCAATTTTTTTATGATTAGAGGCTGTTCAAGTATTACGGGAGCAAATTTTCTGCGATTATTGAGCCCTCCCCTTCCCCTAGTCAGCAAAAGAAAGCAAACTTTGTCATCAAATGCATAGACAAAACATCCTCCCTCCCTCCTCTACCTATAGTGCTTTCATAATACTTGAATGGCCCTTAAGGTTGAAATAAGTAAGAAAAAAGGGAAATTGTGTAAATTTTAGTGATTCTAGAGAAACCACATTCCTCCATATACCTTATGAAATGCAAATTAGAACAAGGTAACTTCACCATTTCCTAAGCCATAGATAAAGTAGATGAACATGAAATATTATGGTATCATCATGAACATTCGTAGGATGAGGATCAAGCTATTAATGTGTATATGAGCTAATAGCGATACGAGAATATGTAAACCAGACTCTATTCTACAATGGAGTGATTTAAATAATCATTATCGACTTTGAGGAAGGTACCATTTTTATACTTTTGAGCCTGTAAATAAACTGTCATTATGCACTTACCCGGTCATGTCTCAACAGTGCAGCCTTGTTGCTGAATGCCTTGGGACAGTGTGGGCATTCATATGGTTTTTCACCTGTGTGAGTACGTGTGTGGATCTGAAACAATGTGAAAATTCAAATGTATGTTATGTTAATATGTTGTAGTGTAACATAAAATCAGTTTTTCTTCCATGCAATTATTGTAATCTAAAAAGTGAATGACAATGTCACTGTTTTCTTGTAAAATCTCATTGTTAAACAACTATTTCGGGCTGTAACTTTTCAATGTCACAGCGAGGATTGTAAAAATAACATAAAAATCAACTTGCTTGCTTGCTTTAATACAAAAGTTGTTTATGAGATTTGTATGGACGAGAAAATGGATTATAAATAATTCATAGTTTCAATAATGAAATGGTAATCTATCTTATCTTTATAGAATAACAATAGTATAGTATATTGAGAACAGAAAACAAAAATGGGCATATCTCTTTAGAGTAATTCATAATAGTTACACCCTTATTGCTTTCATATATATAAGCAAAACTCTCACCAAGTATTATAGGGAGTTTTCTTTCACATTGATATACAAAAACAAGGCTTATTCAACATGTGTATAATCTTTAATCAATTGGTTTTCACTAACTTACCTGTAGGAATAATGGCATGGTGAAATTCTTGGGGCATATAGAACACTGGTAAGGCCTCTCACCCGTGTGCACCCTCTGATGATATCCCAAGGCAGCATTTGACTGCAGACAACCAATAGCATAATATAGTATTTATCAATACAGCCAGCACTTGTTAGGGTTGTGTTAATAAATTTCTTTCCACCTACTTTGACCTAAAGTACTGAACCGATTTGATTTAAATTGGTACAGAGGTAGACAAGAACTTTAGGAAAATCTAGGCTACTTTTTACTGCAAAATACTTATACTTTTGCCTGTTAAATTGCACTCTATATAACAATTAATGTCCATTACAAAATTATATTATTTAATATGTATTTCTTTAAGCTAAACAATGTCCATTACAAAATTATATTATTTAATATGTATTTCTTTAAGCTGGTAGCTGTTTAAGCTACCAAACTGGTTATTGCACAGTAAGTGATCACCACTGCATGGACTTCAGTATAACTCAATTCTTCTGCCAACGTTTCTAGAGCAGAATGTTGTTTGGCTGCTGGATCTAATAGTGTCAAGATTTATAGTTGCTTCACAGTAATGTATTCCCTCACTTCTTGCTTCCTTCCTGGCTAGTGATCACAAACCATAAGGTGACTTGTCTGCTTGTGTCTGGTAATAACATAATAAGAAAAAAAATGTACCGAATATCTCTTTCCGCACACTTCGCAGACTATATTCTTGGTGTTGTAGGACTTCTTTTGCAATCGTCTATCACGCTGGTCGCTCGGGTCGCGAGGGACGCGCGGGGCCCGCAGCGTCGTGTGTACCCGCTGATGGACCAGGCATGCTCGTGCTGATGCAAATACCTTCCCACACTGAAACGAAAACAGCAAATAGGATATTCTTTTGATATGAATAAATTAATACTTCACATAGATCCCGCCTAATGATCTTTCTACTCTAAAGAGGGTTGCGGCATTTATGCACGTTTGGAAATATGGTATCAAATACAAGGAATACGCACGTCCTATGTTAAGTTTCCCGGTTATTCACTAGATACAAGTCTATTAATAACATGTCTGCGATCATTCCTTTCTAGACGCTTCAAGCAGAGAAATTTTAACGAATAACTGTTTGAATGTTATAGTTAAATATACAAGTCAGTAGACGCTACTTTGACAGTACTTCTATGAAATATTGCTTTGGATTTGCAGCACTTACCGTTTCACATTTATATTCATTTTCTTCGAGTTTCTTTTGATGATCTCTTTCCAGATGCAGCTTCAGAGCTTCTTCAGTAGGAAATGTATCTCCACATTCACAGATAATGTAATGGATGCTGACGAATGAACAGTAAAACATGTTCTATAATACAGATTACTAACTGATTACAACAAGAAACTGATACAAACAAAATGGCGATTATTTTTCTATGCAGCTAACGCCATGACACTATCTGTTTTAATTTTATATCTATGGCGTCTTGCGTGGTGACGTGCGCGTGGCGGAATTTGAACGCTTGCGATGCGCTGTGCAAACGAAATGCTGTCTGTATTATCCATAGTGATGGCCCCTTAAAGGCATAGATATGAAATAACGGTCTACATTTTAAGCAATTATTGGTAATCGATATTCATTATCATCGATTATACATGAGCCACACATTTGAAATATCTAGTTTTAATATTGAAATAAATGTTTTACAATAATATGACGTTTTACTATTAGATGTATAAAGATGCTGCAGTACAATTATATTATTACCTAAATCAAATCTAACTTTACTTTAATAATAATCATTGAGATTATAATTGCATAGTCATTATATTGAAATGTATTCAACAATTTAATGGAATACATTATATTATCCTCTCGACTGTCATATGTCTAAATGATGATTTATAAACTAGTTAAAATAAATTTAAGGAGGCTTCTCTTCTTCTTTTACCTCGAAAAACTCTTTAAAGAGATATACTTCGGGACCCCACTGGTCAAGGACTCTAAATACCTTAAAATTATCCGCATCCGAAACTTTCGTACAAAAAACAGTAAATTATGTTTGTCTTATTTTTATAACGCTCTATTAAGATATTGCCCATTAAATTTTTTTATGTTTTATTTTTTTTAACGTTTTTTATAAGATATGTTATATTTAATTGACAATACTATTCAATTATAGATATAATAATGACGGGAATTAAAAAACGTGGATGAGCTGTGGATAAAAAGTTGGACTAATGTAGGAAGAACTAACGACATGCATAAAATACACAAAATAAATTGTCATTTAAAAAATGTTTTCGTTTCAAACGGTCAAATGAGTTCAATTAGGTTTTTAAGCTTTTTAATGGACGCAGCTTAAAAATCGATTAGAAACTCGAATAAGTCATCCCTATCGAAAAACCATAGATTATAGACTTTGCAGCGGAAATAGATTCTCTGTGTCATACAGGTGGTAGCACTGCGTGAGTGAAAAGCGACGCGAGCGATTCGCATAAATTCTTGATTTGACATTTTCTGTTTTAAACTCTCTCTGCTGGAGCTGCTCTATCATAGTTTGTTCATTTTCTAATTCTACAACAGATGAACAGAGTAGTAAACAAAAGTGTACAGTGTAATTCATTTAATTAAAATTAATGAATAATTGTTATAATTATTCAGAGTTTAGGAGGAATTAAACAAATAGAATGTTTTTAAATTATGTATGACGCTACGTATTCATAGTTATTACGTGAATAACAATTGACGTCTAGTAATGGTGGGCGTGGCTTTGGCATTAGTAGACGCCAATGGAGTAATGCATACATTCTTATATTTCTAAATCGCCTCTACCATTTCAGTACACTGTATCGCAATTGTCATTTTAGTAAACAATAAATATTTATAATTAAACTGCTAGATTAAATGGTGTTAGCTTCGCCAAGTGGTTAATTTGCCAACAGTTATTTAATTATGGCAGATCTACTCGCATGTCGGGTTTGTTTGGCAACCAATAATCCGAAGTTGTATAGTTTTTTTAACTATAAATTAGCGCACGCTTACGAAGTTCTTACTGGAACTAAGGTTTGCTTATTTTGTTTACAAACTGTTATTTTATTGTTCTGCGATAACCATATCTATAAGCCTTATAATTTCTGTCGGGAAGACAAAGCAAATTTCCCGCCTAAATTTGACTCTTATTCACTATTATATGAAAGCAAAGTATAAAGAGCTTTTAATTCTGTTCTTAGATCTCAGTTCTTGAGGCAGTCCTAATGGACAAACAGTTATTGGATTTAAAATTCGAAGCGTTTATTGCCCGGCTTCTGCAGTCGATCCTAAACTGTATAGCAACAGCGGGTGACTGCTAGCGGCAAACCATTCATGAGCGCTTCCGGGGGCACGTAAAGTCGTCGGTCCTGGTTTTTGTCGTCAGGTGGGAATCGTTAAGCCTCGTCGGAGGCTTTCGGCTGGCCGGCAGGAAAGGGTTTACCCTTTCCTGTCATTTTCCAACCTTTGGATTGGATAGTAAGCAAAGTAGCAGGGTGGAGTATGATTCTCTAAACCTCCTCAGCTACAATAACATAACCATGCTCAGAACTGGGTCATTCCATTGAATCTAGATGTATAGAACCTTCAAGTTTTTTTGTTACAATACAGACAAAGAATAAATAAAGTACTATAGTAGTTTTTTCCAGCCATACACATTTAATTACACATTGGATGATAACGTCACAGTTTTCTTATAAAACTGTCACATTACATGTTTAACACACTAATATCTTGGGCCGTAACAATTTATCAATGTTTAATACACAAATACTGTAAAAAGTAATAAAAAAACTATATATAAACTATTACTTTGACACAAAGGTTGTTTATAACATTTGTAAGGCTGAGAAAAACTTAACTATATATCGACGGGCCCCAAGAACAACATCGTATCTGCAAAATTACCAATTTACAGTACGAAGCTTTGAAGTTCTG
>DWOZ01000026.1:0-14881 GCA_018251395.1 Choranthus vitellius
CCTCTAAGGACAGAAGGGGCCTCGGATGACCAAAACAGAAAATAACGTTCGACGTATACGGGCTTAGTATATGCTTAGAGACATAAAATATGTGCCTATGTATGTATGTAATTATGGACTTGACCCAGCAGAATAGTGTTTTAAACTCGCATTATTGTATTGAACATGAACAAGGATGGCTATAGATTCCCATTGATGGTATTTTGACCATTTATTGCCACCTTTAGGTTTTCCTCGCAACAGAAATATACTATATTCACCGAAGTTTACCATGAAGTTGCTAAATGTGTTGAATGTGTCATAAAACAATAGTAATTCAAATACTATGATTTATTTTATATACTTAATGAAGCCTTTTAGAGATTTTAATTACTTCTTATTACTAAACTCTTATATTTTTTGTCCACCCGCATATCAAGATATATTTCAAATCTTCAAATGTATAAATATCTTATTAAAATTAAAAAATTATTATCAAATTATTAGAACTTTGCAAATAATACATTCTTGCTTTCATTTCTTTTTAAGTTTTCTATTTCTTTATTTTTTATTTATTTATTTATTGCACTCTTTATAACTATCATTACCGCCATTACAGGTCTGTGTCTTAATGCCCGTGCTCAGTAGTGGGCCATCGATGGGTTGAAGGTAAATATATTTATAGACATACAAAGGCAACTTATTCGAATCCATAATTATTAAAGTTCCGTTAAAACATTGAAATAGGCAGTTACTTCAAGCATACAAACGGTCTCATTACACTCCTAGTTTTAGTACAAAATCAATATGTATAACATTACAAGTGACTAACATTATTCAATAGGTACCCTAACATTATCATTGAATAGTCAAGTTCATAGAAAACATTAAATTAATATTCCAATGAGAACCTATTTTGAACTTCTTCCATACATCGTTACGTAACTAACCAAGTTTTTTTTTAATTGTATTCTATTCTTAAAACATGGCTGTATGGTCAAATGTTCTTTGTATAAATGTCAATGATTTTAAAATGGATGTAATGTATAAAGTAAAATCATTCTGGCTGTATGGCGAAAGCCCAATGCCGTTGAATTTTAATTGAAAAAACTAATGTCATTTGTTTTTACTTTCAATTCATAAAGGCTTCGATCTCACCTGATGGTAAGTGGCGATGTAGAGATGGTTAAACGCACTTATTTAGCAAATAATACTGACTCTTGAGTTGAAAACTTTTACAAAATTATCCCCGTTTCCGATCAAACACTGACGCGGCCAACTTTTATTTGTTCCAACTCTTGTGATATTAAACAATATATTTTTGTGTCCTCTTTTATCATACGTACCACGAAGGACTGGAATAAGTTGGCAGCGTCAGTGTTTCCGTTAGATTACAATGTAAGTGTCTTCAAGTCAAGATTTAATAGGCTATTACTAAATTAGTGCGCTTTACCATCTAAGACCACATCGCTACTTACCATCAGGTGGGATAGTAGTAATAAATAATAATTATAGAATATAAAAAAAATTCTACTACTTAAGTTGAAATACATCCGTAATTCTATGTCATAAGTTAAATTGTCATAAAATTATTTTGTTATCCTGAGTACGGGATGCAGAAGGCTCAGGCCCGGTCAGAGTGGCCTAAATTGTGGGAGGCCTATGTCCAACAGTGGACGTTGAAAGTTTGATGGATGGATAATGTGTTGAAATTACCAAACAAAAGTGTTTCAAATGAATGCGTAATGTTCTTTAATAACAATTTAGTGTATTTTCGACGCATTATTCACTATGATATTAGGTTTCTGCACTCCTTCTGTATAAAAGCTTTAACTGTGCCTAATTTCTCTCTCACTTCTTTGTCCGCGGTGTTCGTAAAAAGGGGTATAAAAGGTTTGCTTTACGTACTAATATACCTATATACTTATAATAAATCTGTAGAGAGGTCAATTATGTACATGAATAATAATTAAAATTATATAAAAAATATCCCACCACAGCATATGTCTATATTTTGTGATTGCCTCACAATAACACATGTAACTCCCGGCAGCTTAGCTTTCTGATTATATTTGTTTACTCTTATGTTTATAACACTCTCAGTCACCCCTAATTGAAAAAGTTAACATTATTAAATATTCCATAAAAAAGAATCATATAAATCGGTATAGAAACACCAAATTTATACATGAAATACGCTAATAATAAGCCATTTTTTTCCTATTGAGAGCTTCCGCCGCGTGCGCTGCTTAAACGGTTAGTTTCGCAAAAATCATGTATGACGGAAACGAAGTCGCGGGTTAAAGTTAGCGTTAGCTCAAAGTAACTATTCCACGGGGACGAAGTCGCGGGCGGTAGCTAGTTCTAGCCAATTCAATAAGCTCCTAAAAAGAAGAATGAATTTATAAATTTAATGAGGAGCCTTTTTCTGACTGCGTTATATTCCAAACTTAATCAGTGATGATAGATGGTGATTTGCTTTTCAGTATGGCGTATCATATTTTGGCGTGTAGGTTTTACTTAAAGAACATTTTCATAGTCACGGTCGATCCTCTATTTACTTTAGCAATACCACGGCTACGGGCTGCACCAATATAACAAATATGTAGGTTGGAAGGTTTAATATTAATACAATAAATAAAAGGAGCATAAAGAACCAACATAATACTCATAAACAATGTATGTATTGCTCCCGGGCAGCATCGCCGGCTCCCTTGCCCGTCTCACATCGGACCGAGACCACATCAGTCTTTGCGATCTCCCGCTGCGTCCCACGTAACTTACTTCCTGCGTACAATAATAATAAACGGATCATAATACAAGTAAACAGCGTGAAAATTAGAAAACAGAAATAATCCTTTTAGATTATTTCTTAAGCCGTCTGAGATATGTCACGCTACATTTATGATATGACTAAACCACCTCAGTACTTAAGACATTATCAAAGCTTTATTGTAAATCATTTATTTCTATAAGGAATAAAATGTATAACGTAAATCTATTGTTGTCAATCTATGAAATATTAGTAGTGCCGTAATCATTGACAGTAAACGACGTTTATTTTATTTAAAAAAACATTATACAATGAGGAACATTATAACACACCGATCTCAACTTTCGAGGACATTAGCTGAGTTATGTAAGAGAGCGTATAGAACATTCGGTTTCGTGTTAAAGCGATCTGAGGGTTTTACCAACGTCATAGCCTTACGGGCCCTATATGACGCCTCGGTGAAAAGTCAGTTGGAACATAATTAGGTTATATGGGCTCCGAGTGAGAACAAGTATAAACATAATAGGTTTAGACAGAGGGACGATCCAGCCCTCCTTGAACAGTTAAAGCTGTATGCGTCACATAATAGCTTAAAAAGGCGACGGCGGTCGCAATTGCTGGTGCCACCGCATGCTCGGACAGACTGCCGAGACCCGCGCCGCTCGCTAGAGCGCTGCGGACACTCAACGCAGTGACGGATATAGTGGAGTTGTTCGGTTGCACTCTGAATGAGTTTACGAAGGCCGCCAGTAATGTTGTAACAAATTATAATTCATGACATTTTGTTTTTCTAATTTCTGGACAAAAGTAAAATGGCTATAAATTATGTGGAGGACTTACATTCTGACTTTGTACGAGCTCTTGTTAGCTACGTATATTAGTAGGAGAGTAAATGATACTATTGATGGTTAAACTCACTGTATAATTAATGAAAAATAAACTATTTAGCAATGAATGATGTGATTATACATGTGTAGTGAGCGAGCACGCGCGGCCCTTGCTGGCTAAGTGCGAACTAACTACAAAAATATGAAAACATTAATTAATTGTATTGTGTCGCGCGTGACGTGTAAGTGCTGACCCCAGCAGATGGACGGTTGCACCGTACATGCTCCCAGGGGCAGAAAATAAAATGATATGGATGAAGTGAGTGATGGTGCAACAAGATGATGGCATTGGGTCCTTAACCTACACAATTAAAGTCCCTAATTAAAATGTATTCTCCTAGGCATAGGAGTTGTATACTTGTTCACTTTATGCACTTGAGGAACATTGGGAACACTGTATACACCCTTACACCGCACTTCACTAATACACTCACGACCACACTGATCACTATCACTAGTTCTGTCGACAGCCTGGATCGAACGTCGACTTGATGGGTTCGCCATTGCCGCAGCAGACTGGTAGGTGACCGTGGGCTCAGGGATCGCTTGTTCGACCCTCGCCGTCTCCCGCTGGCTTAGCGTCCATAGCTTGCCACGGATCTTGCGCGCCACCAATATCACTCCGACAATCAATATGATTCCCATGATCACATAGATGGCAGTGTAATGGTGGACATCATGATATGATATACGTTGATAGAGATTCTCGTCTGACTTGAGTTTATCTATTTGTTGTTTGATCTTCTCTAATTGTGTTTCATTTGAGAAGGAACTATTCAGTAGAAGAGGAGTTGGAAAACTTATATTTATGAGACGATTGATAGTTTGCTCTATCTCGGGCCTGTAGATATTGTCTTTAATGTGCAAGTTGCTGGAACCCTCGCTATGAGCATAAACAGTGAAATTTTCGGTTTTCACTAAACATCCTTGATCGATGTTTATAATGCCTGCGTTCTTGATTTGAGTAGTTGTTGCGTGATTTTCACACAATATTCTAATAGGACATACCCCACAACAAAAGTATACGTAGGTATTTAATTTATTCATTTCAATCCATTCATTGGTACATGTAGTATAGCTGATTAGACATTTCCTAGTAGTCTGGTCGGTTTTACATAGGTTTTCGTAATTCTTGAGATGATAGATCGGCCCCTTGGAGTAACACAGGTATCCGTTGCCTCCGTCGTGCTGACAAGACTTGACATCTTGCTCAGACATAGGTAAATATTTTTCATTTCTTAAATTAATAGCCGCGTAATCCGATACTGGTACAACTTGAGCCATCATATTATTATCGACACGATACGGAATAGATAATATTTTTGTAATTTCATATGGGTCTCGGGTCACCAAAGGTAGCCGTAACTCAAATAATAAATAATCTTCGGACATTCTTGCTTTGATTTTTAATAAGTTATATATGTTTATAAATTCATTATGCTGGTTATTGATCGGCAGTATTAGATCCTTTGTAAGATGACTCGATATGCTGCTAAGAGTTTCTTTAAGTTGATCAGGTGAAATAAGGTGAAAGTTAAGATTGCCTTGGTAAATATCTGTTAAAGTATCTAATAAAGTTGCCTGTACACTTGATAATTGTCTCAGCATGTTGTTTGCTGCAATAGCACTAAATGTAAAATCATTAATCATAAGGTTTTTCTCTTGATCCGTTTTCAACACATTCTGCAAATGTTCTAATTTCCGCGTTAAAAAATTGATCATCTTGTGTTGTTTATTGATAGATTCCTCGCTCCTTTTTAAAACGTTATATTCGGCCTCTATAATAGATGTTTGATTCTTGATAAGTGCCGCCAGGTGATTTTCGTTGTCGTGTATCAACAGTATGTCTTGTTTATACTGTTCGGCGAATCTCTCGTCCAGTACTCCGAAGAGACTATTCGCTAGATACCCGATACCGTTGACGAGGCCCCGGCGCTTGCGATGATCCCGACGCGTGCTGGAATGCTGACTCAGTAACAGCTGGTTATAGTACTCCAGTTCCGCGGTCTCCTGTTGCAATTGTATTGTTATTATGTCACAATGGGAAATATTTTTGAGTTGGTTGCACATTTGCCCTAAATGGTTTATAAATTGATTGCATGCCTTTATTCCTTGCCAATATGAATCCATGTTATAATACGTAACGATTTTCCACTCGTCTCGTATTAATCTCATATCAGAAATCTTGTCAAAATAAAGACCTTGATCGTCTTTCAATACAGACATATTAAATGAGCATTGACCGGTACTAAAAATATTCATGAAGAGTAATAGTAACGTAATTAAAGATATGAAATTGCAACCCGATCGTTTCGCTTGCTGTTTCATTGTTTTGAAATTGGATATGTCAGCTGGTTCCGTCTCTTGTTCGACGCGTGTATTGTTTACAGGAAGAACTGATAATTTAATAATGGGTCGTTTAATGAAGCCGCTTTTTGTTTTTAACGTTACCACCCTCACTTGGCCATCTTCTCCTGGATGTAGCTCGATCACGCGTCCCATCGCCCACTTGCCAGGGGGTAGGTTTGCATCGTTAATCGTCACTACGTCGTTAATTTGAATATTAGGTTGCTGACTTCTCCACTTACTACGTGCTGACAAGTGACTGAGATATTCTATACGCCATCGCTTCCAGATATCATGAACAATTTTTTGTGTGAGATACCATCTTGTACGCATGTCCGTCTCGGTTTCCATGATATTCATGTCTTGATTAATGTTAATGAAGCTTGATGGTGTGAGGAAATCCAAGTCCTCAGCGTCTTCAGTTAGAGAGCACAGAGGTCTCGAGTTCAACACTGCTTCTACTTGAGCCAGGATGGTAGTAAATTCTTCGAAAGTCAATCGTTGCTCACCTATTACTCTTCGAAGATGAAATTTAACACTCTTTACAGCCGCTTCCCATAAACCACCTGCTGTAGGCCAAGACGGAGCGTTAAAGTGCCATTCAATTTCCATATTAGTTATTTCAGTTATGAAATCTTGATCAAACGTCTTTAGTATATTTTGAAACTCATGAGCCATGATATTACTGGCGCCCACAAAATTGGTACCATTGTCACAATAGATATGCTTCGGGTATCCTTTTCTAGCTGCCATCCTGCGCAAGGCAGCCAAGAAAGCAGATGCAGAGAGGTCGGAGACCAGCTCCAAGTGAACAATTTTAGTAACCATGCATATAAATACTGCGATATAGCCCTTTGTGGTCCTAATGCCACGCCCCCTGTTGGCTTTTATAAATACATGTCCTGTGAAGTCGACACCGGTATTATAAAAGGGTTTCGCAATGTTACATCTATGTGTGGGTAGATCTCCCATTAACTGTGTCATTTTTGTCGGATTATGTTTGCGACATGTCACGCAATTACGTAATCGACTCTTGACAGCCCTGTTGCCGCCAATGATCCAGTATTTTTGTCGAATGTTCGCTAAGGTAGATCGAGCCCCTCCATGTAATGATAGTATGTGTGCATGATCAATAATGAGGTTAGTGAGGAGGCCACTATGCGGTAATATTATTGGATTTTTCATGTCAGGATCCATGTTTGCTTTATTCAGCCTACCTCCTACCCTTAATAGTCCCTCAATATCCAAATAGGGATTAAATTGTAATAACTTGCTTTTTGAACTTATAGATTTATTTTGCTGTAGATTATTAATATCGCTTGTAAATTCTAATTGTTGTACGTACTTGATAAATGTATATTTAGCGTTATTTATTTCCTTTAATGTAAGAGAGTTAGATTTTTCTATTTTGTTCTGCTTAGTTAAATTAATAAAACGTAAAATCCATGCTAAAACTCTTGTTAGTTTCTGAATCGAACTATATCTTGCCAGTAGCTCCTCGAGAATACTTGATGTTTTTGTTACAAAATGTACTTGTTTACATTTTTTAACTTCCTCGTCGGTATGAAAAGTTTTGTTGCTATCCAGGCTCGCATCACACTCAGGCAGCCACGACGGTCCCTTCCACCACAGTGAAAAGTCTTTCAGGTGAGCGATACTCATGCCACGGCTGGCACAGTCGGCTGGGTTCTCTCCTGATTTAACGTATCGCCATTGGTTCGTTGGTATAATTTCAGTTATCCGTCTCACCCTGTTAGCGACGAATGGCTTCCATCGTCCTGGATTACCCTGAAGCCATGCAAGAACGACCATCGAATCAACCCAGCCGTATATTTTGATGTTGTAGTTGCTAAAGCACTTCTGTACCTTGTCCATCAGTGTAGCTAAAAGAAGGGCACCGCTTAATTCTAGCCTTGGTAGTGATACAGATTTACTTGCAGGAACAAGCCTAGCTTTCCCTGCCACCAGTGAGACCTTGACATCCCCGTTGTACATGATTTTAGAGTAGATGACACATGCGTATGCTTTATTAGAAGAATCACAAAATCCGTGCAATTCTAATTGATTTCCTTCTGCTGATGTGAACAACCAGCGTGCTAGAGTAATACTATTTAAGTGTGTCATATCCTCCCTGATCTTGAGCCATTCCTTAATTAAATTTTCCGGTAGCTTATCGTCCCATTGTATATTAGATATCCAAACCTTCTGGAACAACAGCTTAAGCCTTGTCGACACCGGTGATAACCAACCAAGCGGGTCATATAATTTGGATATATCTGATAACATGGATCGTTTGGTTGGTGTCTTCTTCATTGGTTCCATCTGTGATTGAAATGTAAATATATCTTGTTTAGGATTCCACCGTAGACCCAATGTTTTTGAAGATTCTGGTTGTTTAAACTCAAAATTCTCTTGCTCCTGTTTAATTTCTGATGTATTTTGTAATAATTCTTGACAGTTGGATTTCCATTTTCGTAGATTAAATGTTCCTGATTTTAATAAATTGATTAAGTCTTGTTGTAATTTTAGAATTAATTCTATAGTATCCGCTCCATGCAATACGTCATCCATATAAAATGAATTTTTTAATACTTCTTCAGCTGGACTATCTTGATAATTCAACCCCTCATCTTCAGCTAACTGCTTCAGGGTCATCATAGCCAAAAATGGCGCGGCCTTGGTGCCATATGTGACCGTGCAGAGCTGATATTCTTGCAATGGTGAGTCAGAAGAATCTCGCCAAATTATTTTTTGATAACGCTGATCTTGTTCGTTAACCCAAATAAATCTGAACATCTTCTCAATATCTGCCGTAAAGGCATAACGGTATTGTCTCCATTTAAGTAACACAGATTGAAGATCTTGTTGGAGGTTGGGACCTTTGAGCATTAAATCATTTAAGCTACATCCTAAAGTTGTTTTTGTAGATGCATTAAATACTACGCGAAGTGAAGTTGTAGATGACTCATTTCGCATAACACAATGATGCGGCATGTGATATTCAGGTTTCTGATTACCGACACACCGTTTCATGTGACCCAGTTGTTTATATTCATTTAAGAATAATTTATATTGATGTTCAATGTCCGAGTTGTTACGGAATTTTCTCTCTAATTGATGAAATTGAGCTATTGCCGCGTTTTTTGATATTCCTAGTTTATCCTCGAAATTTTCTTGAAATGGAATTCTGACCTCATAAGATCCGTCTTGCCGCCTTGTTGTGGTAGACTTGTAATATTCCACGCATTTATTGTCCTCGTCTGATAAAATAGGTGAATGACCGCCAGAAATATCTTCTATTTCCCAGAATTTTCTTATTTCATCCATCGGAGTAAGGACCACATTGCATTGCCATGTTTGCATGTTTCCACATAGGATCCAACCTAGCCGAGTCTGCTGGGCTATGGGTAGGTTCGCTTGATCTGAACGACTAATTCCGTCTAATAAAATATTTGCATACACATCTGCTCCCAACAATATATCAACAGGCCGGCTAACATTAAAGTCGGCATCTGCAAGTTGTATACCGTCTAGATAAGACCAGGTAGGCCTATTAAATGTGTAGCTGGGTAAATTCTTGATAAGCGTGTTCATGATGAATACTTCAGTTTTGAATGAAAAGCTTCCGTATAATGAATTGCATGTTATCTCTGTGACGCCCTTGCAACTGCTTTCCTTGGCCCCTACACCTGATATTATTCCCTTACACCGTCTTCTTGGTAATGCTAGTACTTGTGTGGCAGTCTCTGATATAAGGGAAATCTGTGAGCCTTGGTCTATGAGGGCCCGCATGTTATGAAAGGTTCCGTCCCCTGCTTGGACCTTAATTACAGCCGTAGCTAATAATATTTCATTCATGTTAGTACCTTGTTGCACTACTGAATTTGCGATAGGTTCTTGATCTTTGGCCGCTATTGTTATATTTACTGCTGAATTTTGAAATGCTTCGTGTACAAGCGTGTTGTGATTGCCGTTGCATTCACGGCATCTTTTGTCCGACGTACAAGCCTTTTCGTTATGAGAATAAAGACAATTTTGGCATAAACGCAATCTTGTTAATGTTTTGCGTTTGTCTTGAGGTGTCATATTTAAAAACTTATTACAGAAATAAATTCCATGTGTTTCTTTACACAGTGGACACGATAATTTTGCATAGTTAGTATTATTATAGGGTGATTGACCGGCTCTCAATGTAGGTACTACTTGTTTAGCATTGTAATTAATTGATTTAGAAGGTTTGAAGTTTGAAATATGTTTTAAAGAGTTATTAGTTGGTTTAATATGTTCCTGTTTCTTCCGGGATGATTCTAATGTTGTAAATCGGATTTCTAAGAATTTTAAAAAGTCCTGTAGATTTGGTAACTCACGCGGGCTCTTTAGAGATTCTAAGTAGCTGTTGTGGGTTTCCGTATCTAATTTTTGTAATAAGATATGAACTATCAATGGGTCCCAGCCACTTGTATTTACTCCTAAGTTTTTCATGGCGTTGAGGCACTCTTGAGTAGTGTCGTGTATCTTCTTGATATGGTTTACTGAAGCTTGTTGAGAAACTGGTAGGTTTAACAAATTGTTAGCATGTGTTGAAAATATTAACCTTATGTTATTGTAGCGGTTGTTCAAAATTTCCCAAGCGATAGGATAATTGTCGGTGCTAATAGGCAAGTGTTGTATCAAACGCTCTGCTTCTCCTCTCAGTTTACCTTTTAGAAACTGCATTTTTTGAGCATTGGAGATTGATATATTATTATGAATGGCTTCTGTAAACAGATCTTTAAAGGATACCCAGCTCTGATAGCTTCCACTAAACGCGGGAATTTCCATCTTCGGTGTCCAGTGCTCCTTGTGTGACACTGACCACAACTTGCTGTTGATTTCATGTTTTAATTCCCGGTATTTATTTTCATGCTTTGTATAAGATGTTTCGTAATCTGCGTCCATTTCTTCAAACTCGCTGTCCAGCTCCCAATGTAGTGTATCAATAACTGACCACCGAGCTTGTAAACTACGTAGAGCATCTTCTAACTCCCATTTCTGGCTAATGACGCTTAAATCAATCCCAGATACAGTTCGAAGGAATGCTCTGAAGTTACTTGCTTGTCGCTTGAACATGTCATCAAGCTTACTACATGACCCTCTCGATACCTTCTTAATCATCGCTGACTGAAGAACGTCCTCATCGTCCTGGGGCTGTTCAGATTGCTTAGAACCACCCTGACCACTCTCCTCTCCTTGTTGAGAGCCCTGTGGTTGAGGATCACTGAAAAGCTCTACTGTTTTCTTCTCCTTCAAAGCTTGGTGCTGCTCGTGAATGAACAACTTGGTAAGTTTGTAGTCATGCAACGCCTGCGCATACTGATTGTTTGTAAAATAGGGGTGAGTCCTACTTGCTTCCGAGGTAAGACGGTCGTGATTGTATTGATAATCCGCCCAGTAAGCTTCCAAGGCTTCCAATCGTCTCTTAAAATAATCTGGAGTTTTCCGTTCCCGAGAATCCTTTTTAATATTGGTAATTATTTTAGTAATAGCCACATGTAGCTCTTCCTGATTCTTAAAAATATCCTCCATCTTTCAAATATGTATATAAAAAATAAAACGATCTTACTTAATAGTCTTGCTGCGATACCTCTCGTAGTGCTCCATGTTTGCACCCGATGATCCTGTATCCTCACTGTGATCCTGATATCACTGCGGTCCTGATATTGTTCGTGATTCTTGTCCACTCCACTACACGCGGTAATTACGACACGTAAGCCCCTTCTCGAAGGATCAAATACTTATGTACGAGCTCTTGTTAGCTACGTATATTAGTAGGAGAATAAATGATACTATTGATGGTTGAACTCACTGTATTATTAATAAAAAATAAACTATTTAGAAATGAATGACGTGATTATATATAGTGAGCGAGCACGCGCGGCCCTTGCTGGCTAAGTGCGAACTAAGTAAAATATGAAAACAATAATTAATTGATTTGTGTCGCACGTGACGTGTAAGTGCTGACCCCAGCAGATGGACGGTTACACCGTACAAAGCGAAATAGCCCTTATCGTCCACGGTTAGTTTTCGAAATTAAAATTGACAAATAAAGCAAATTCTACACATCAAATAAACATACACAAACACACACGAAAAGCCACATTCAGTTATTCAAATCATTTTTTCTTCACACATAGCCAACTAAGTTATAAAGTTGTTGCAAACAATTATTTTTACTACAATAAAATTAGCTATTGTGCAAACGATTCCGCATTCCATAACATTCCCTTCCACTCACCAAACGAGTCGGGACGTGTGACATTCTGTTTAGTTTTGTTAGGTCCCTTCAAATTTTGTAATAAAAATCCTAACTCAAGGCAGATTTCAAAACGGACCATATACCATGACAATCCTGTTTAACTATCGATATTTTTATTGATATTTTTATTTAATAAATTACCCATGTAGGAACCTGGCAAAGCTATGGCACTGTGCACATTATTTCTAGAAATATGCAGAGTTCTATAAATTATGTTTCAACAAGTATGTCACAATAAGTATATTTTTTATGTAATATGCACCGAGCCAATAAATCGTTTAATTCCATAGACAACGAACACACATATATTAATTAAATATAGAAAATATTAATAGTTAATAGATAAGATAATATTGTAAATTTAAAAACACAGTCCACCCCTGGCATAGTGGTCACTGTAGTCGATTCGGTGGGAACAAACCTCAGAATACCTACGTTGAAGCACAGCTGGATAGGGGAGACCGGGGTAAAAGCTTATCTTTTCTTAACTAATGTATGTGGGTTATGTTGTGAATTTACTGCTCTATATAAAGAAGTAAATTAAATTCTGTACCGTACATACGATAGAGTTGAAAGGTGCTTGGACTCTCTGAGATCATTTTATGACTTGCCTTCGATTTATGAGGCTAATGTGTACACAGTTATACATTTTTAAATACATTTGTAACACACCTCTAGGTTTACGCCCTAATGATGCGTCTCTGTGGTAAAATTTTAAAAATGCTGGTCGCTGGGCGAATCATGCATACTGAAATAATGGTTGACAATATACTACATGTAATAAGTGTTTTCCGTGTTTTATCACAGGGATACCATATTAGAGATACTGCCATTTCAGAGCAAGTGATAAAAATACTATCAATACAAATGGCTGGTTGAGATGTGCCACGTTTCTGCATGACCTTGGTTTATTCCGCCTATGTGGAACATCGCAGTGGCCTCGCATTTAGGTTATAGATTTTGGGAGACTTGTCAATCTACATCAAATTTCATTTCTTTTAAATGAATTTTAAGTTAAGGTGTCAAATGTAGCAGAGGTCTACCGGGCCGCTAGTTATTTAAACTTAACTTGTCTTGATGTAGATGAGTTCAATGCTGTGAATGAACAACGATCAGCCGAGCACGACTGCGCCGCGTACCACGCGCTTGTACGTATATCTGTGTGTGTTAGCATGTGCCTGTATGTATGTGTCCGTCGTATATTACCAGGTATGGCGGGGTGTATCGTCGGCGGCGGCGGGTTGTGGAGTGCCGCAGGGGGCGCGGGCGCGGGCGCGGCGGGCGGTCCCAGCGCGCCCCCCGCCCGCGCCGCGCCCGCGCCGCCGCCAGCGGGCAGCTGCTGCCCGTTGTAGAAGTCTGCCCGACACGAATCACGTGTGACCAACGTTGGGCGTACATAGGACGACGGCACCGAACCAACGCTAACTTCTTATATCGATACGTTTGTGCGATTTACAACTACCACTTTAGTATTTTGGGAATCACATCAATTGGAAACTAAGTAATTTAGCTGACAAATTATGTCACTTCACTGTTTGTTTCTAACATCGTTTATCAGACTTTTCCTCACACCAGTTACGAAATTCTTAATAACTAATAAAGTCTTTTTATACTTTAGTATTTAAATGGCAATTTAGCTCTGAGTTGGGAGTCTGATAACAAAAAAAAATATCTTTTTTATTTTTAAGTATAGACACGACACCGTCGAAAAACAACAATATAGTGTTTTTTGTCATAATTTGGCAGCCAAACAGTATATGTACGTCAGTATAAAACTTAGTGCAAACAGTAAGAACGTATGTTTGAATTGTAGTTATTGAGTTACAGTAAATTCCGCGAGTGTTTTTCGTTTAAAACACTCTTAGTATAGCGTTGGTACGGCATCGTCCGACAATCACATCTACTACAGTTACCAAACCAGCAATTAGTCAAACAATTATCTAGCATTTAGTTATTACTAAACGGAAGCCATGCAGGAAATTTTCTACGAAATGAATTTATACATGAAAAATTAAAAACATTTAAATTTGGGATCGACAGAAAGAGCATGAAAGAGGCACATTTACATTCCACAGAGTAAGTTTTAAATTTCAAATATCAAATCTGAGAAAAAATTATCAATTTTTAGATAATAATTGAACGGCATACTAAAACATCATTGGCGGAGTGCCATGTTCAACAGAAAAATAAGTGCAATGCACTTACCTGCCAAGTCATCTTGTTTAAGCGAACACATAAGAAGATGCGGTCAAAATTTGCGAAACAAATTTATTAAAAGGTTTTGCAGTTTTGAGAGAGGCAATATTCCCCAGGACTTAAGTAATTCTTTTTACCAATTCATATCAAGAAATATTTTTGAGTAATACAATGACTATAAGAAAGACTACCACATATATCACAAAATAGAATATGTGTGTGATTTAAAAAGTTACCTATCTATATTGCATTATGCAAGAACAATGTTATTTTACATATTACAACATATCACGGTTCGGCGTGCAGTGGTCTCTCTTAAGTCATCGTGGCATGTCTTTAACATGGCAATGTTCTAAATTGAACTTTGTTAATTTAGTTCTTTTTAATTTGATAACGATTTCAGCT
>DWOZ01000027.1:0-14862 GCA_018251395.1 Choranthus vitellius
AAGAGAACAGTCACGCTGCTAAATACAAAACATCGACGTGTATGTTAACAAAAGTGCCTTTTTACGATTCAAATTGTTTTTTAAAACTTGTTATATTGTAGTCGAAAGCTACTCTGCGTAGGGATGTATTGCTCTGTGTAACAAAAGCTATACTACTATATATACTCCGTGACAGGCATCAAAATAGAGCGATACATTTTAACAGTAAAAATATAACATAGACAATTAAAAGCAAAAGTCATTATCACAGAAGTAACATAACACAATGGTTACAAATGTATTGTATTTAATTAAAAGGGAGCAACTAATTTATGAATTATGTATTGTCAACCGATACAAAAAGTATCATTTTATCTTATGCCTCGGAATGTTTTATGTTTCAACTTAAATAATGTATTAATTCCCTTAATAAATGCGCTTGCACGTACATAGTCGACTTGTTTAATGGCCGACTTGGTTACATAGTTGTTCAGTTGTAAAAAAACATGGTATTTGAAACGTAAAAAGCACTGACAAAATATTAATACACGACGCTGTATCTAAAAATAGAATAGTACGTTTATTATGCGGCAATTTATTATAAATCGAAGTTTTAACAACTATAAATTACAATTACAAAATGAAATTGTTTACGTATATGTGTAGGTACAATAAATGTAAAATATGTAATTAATTAAATTCGCATTGCTAATTCGCTGTACAAAAATGTCACGTTAGGAATCGTACGTTTGTAGGGAATTCAGCAATTAACTTGCAAGAGACATTCTAATTTGTGTCTTGTCGGCTACGAATGTAGATCCGTTACATGTTTTACATACTTTAGATATACATGTTACTATCACTATTATATTTTTAAACCCTGAGTTTAAAATAGGGGATTACGAGATTAACGTGTGTGACTGTAGCGTCATAGGAATACTAATAAGTACTTTGTGCAAATTCAACCTGAAATGTTTCCCATACACACTTGTCAAATTTATATTTATAATTCCAGATCGAATTTGCACCGACTATAGGTATACTTATTTTTTAATCTAGATTTAATCGAAGCGATTTTGTTTTAGTTTTTATTGAAATGTAATTCAATGGATTGTTTTCGTTTTCGAAGAACTTCATTTTTTGACATTTGGAGATCATCAGTTTTCTAGTTGATCAACGCATAACAATTGTATGACAACCTTAATTTTTTTTTTATCTTATATAAGTTAGGGCTTGACTACGACTTGATGGTAAGTGGCGATGAAGTTTTCGATGGTAAAGCGCACTAACTTAGTAGAAGCCTTGAAGACATTTACATTGTAATCGAACGGGAACACCGACGCAACTTATTCCAATCCTTCGCGGTACGGGTGATAAAAGACGAGGCGAAGTGCGTCGTTCCTAGGATGTTTGCGATGAAGGGGTGGATACCCGGCGTGCGTCGGCTCGTTCGATATTGGAATCTTAACCTACTAGGTATACTTGCTTCAGTATCTTAGTAAGAGAAATTCCTATATACTTAAGAATATTACAATTAAAATATGACTGTGCTAGTGCTTATATTTTTGGAGATATTTCAAATATATTATTTTGTTGATATTTATTTAAATTTAACTCTGTTTTTGTTCACATCTGCGGTCATTGACTAACCATATTACTAAACTCGAAGTTTCCGTATCAATTAAGTTCTGGGAGTTTTACAAATAATATACCTAATTGTAAACCGCACAGTAATATGACGTTAATTTATGATCGTTAGTTATTTATTTATATATGGATATTATATCAGTCCTAGGCATTTCCGTCCCGTATAAAGTTTTTCAAAAATACTTACATGTCTTCAAAAATAAGCTCACGATTATTCTATATATTACTAGTTCCTGCCCGCGGCTTCGCCCGCAGAGTAACCTACGTGTCAAATCAGGCTATAACCTATCTGTGTGCCAAGTTCATTTTAATTTGTTCAAAGCTTAGCGCGCAAACATGTAAATGTTTCACATCACCCTAGAGGAGCTTACATCCTATCCTATGTTCATTTACTGGATGTCGTCTATCTGGGTGTCCAGATTTATCATAATACGTTCAGCGGTTAACGCGTGAAGAAAACAGGGATCCATACATCCAAAAATCGTCACAAACTTTGACGTTTATAATATTAGTCGGATTATCTTAAGTACTTCTTATTTTATGTTATTAACAATATGATTCCTATAAACTTCAATCCCAATTTTGATAGAGCCTTACGGACTAGAGAGAGACGGGTTCAATGCCCGCTTATGAGTTCAGGTAACGTCGATTAAACTGAATTAATTGAAAATACTTTTGATTCCAAAATAATATATTTTTAAAGTAACATAACTACTTAATACATCTTGAACGAAATAAAGTATGCCTACCTATTTGGTACTTCAGAAGGAATTTTATTTAATGTATGGTAACCTAATGTATTATTTATACTATTAAGTGTATACAACGTTAAAATACAAAGTTGCAATAATACAAATTAATAAAAAGTAGAATTGTAACGGCGTGTGAAAGTATCGGTTCAGTTTTCAATTCTCGGTCGCAGCATTTTTAGAACAGACGAAATTTTTTTATGGGATTTTTATGGGCTCTTATTTACGTATTATTAATTTAAAATTTCCTCAAACCGAATAATTTAGTCGAAAACAGTCATTGTAGACCTTAGGCATTAAATTTTGTACAAATTTTGTATTCAAACAAACAAATATTGTATCGATCGGCACAGCTCGCATTGTTTTCCGTTACACTTTCTCAGTCCGTATCCGTGACGTATCCGTGACGGCAAAGGCACTGCCGCAACGCGACGCGGCTTTAACGACCAATAAAACCGATGCCAATAAATATACCGAAACCTTGAACATACGTGGACAAGAAAACGATACAAGTAACTTTATACCGACGATGTGTTATCGACGAAGGCACTTCACTAACTGCACCTAAATTTACTAACCGTTTTAATTTAGAAGATGTAAAATATATTAACAAATTTGAACCATTATTCAAAGTGGACTCAAGCCCACTCAAGCTCCGGTTATTAATTTACATTTTATTGAATAGTTTAGGGACAATTACTAGGAATGAACAGTGTTTCAAAGTTTGAAAATTGAAATAAAACTTACAAGTAACTTTTTTAATATCATTAAATATGTTACATAATTATAAATTACTCAAAGATTCAAAGTTATCGATATAGATTAGACATAATAATCGATAACACATTTAGCGAATTTAATATTAATCGATGTACACGATACAACGTTGGTAATTTTATTTTGGCTATAAAATTATAGGCCGTCAATTTATTCAAATTCTATTAGAACCTCATCATGGATAAACATGTTAAAAATTTTACTACAGAGTATTTGTTTATTTAAAGAAAGGGCAAAGT
Source organism: Choranthus vitellius (assembly GCA_018251395.1). Classification (NCBI taxonomy): domain Eukaryota; kingdom Metazoa; phylum Arthropoda; class Insecta; order Lepidoptera; family Hesperiidae; genus Choranthus; species Choranthus vitellius. The sequence continues at coordinate 3,392 of DWOZ01000027.1, forward strand.
AATAAATAGTACGTATTCAAGAGTGAGCCGGTTCCGTGGTTTGCGCGCGAACAATTAGCCCCAATGGTAATTATGCAGGATCCATTCGACCATTTTACTTGAGCTAATGGCCGATTCGCGTAAAATGTACCGCACACCGACTTGCGTCTTACCGTAAAGAAAGTTCCTTTCTTGCGTGAGGAAACAAAAGAAAATTTGGGATGTAAAATCCATTTCAATAAAACTCAGCTAAGGGCTCTATCCATTTTCGCATTCCAACCGGCTTTCGGACTTTCGATGTCCACTGCTGGTCTCTCCTAATTTGCGTCTATTTTTCTGAGCATTCTGTCTTCTTCAGGATGTCAGTTCACCGGGTTCTATAGCTCGTCGGGGTCGCTCTCTCCGAAGTCTCCCACCTTCCTAACACCCGCGCCCGTTGTTTTAATAATTGTCCGTTATTTCATCTATTAGGATCGACACAAACCATCGTGCTATTACTAATAAACATTACCATTGAATTAAATAACTATCATCCAGGACTAAAACAATTAAAGTTCTCAAAACATACAATAAACTAAATATTTAACCCAACACTTTCCGTAACCATAAAGCTAAGTGAATCGTGAGGTGACTGTAAGAATTGTACGTGTATTTCACCTAGCTCACCTGCACTGACATATTTAAAGATGCACTTGCTTTGCCGTGTCATTTAGTACTTTATTGTCGACGGTATAAAGGTGGTCTCACACCGATCGGAATCGAGATGGGTCTCGTTGACGGAACGTTTGTACTCCGACATGATTTACGCACCAACTGTCAACGATAAAACCGACAACAAAACTATAAAGAACCTTTGGAACTATTGCAGATTTCCTTTTGCTACGAGAAAGCTGAACAATATACGATGGCGGTAGCTCAAACTATGCTGGTGGTTATTACCTCGCTTGGGGCGCTCGAGCCCCAGCCAGTTGATAACGGTCTCTCAACAAACAGAGAAGGATTTGCATACAACAGAATTTTCATGTTGTGCTTAACACAAGAACAAATAATCACTCAATTGAGACTCAGTTTTGCTTAGCAAATAAAGAAGTGTAAGTAAATTTATTGAAACCTGACACTTGATCGCACTTGCAATCTATGCGTCTTCATAGACTTTATGTCGGTCGTAAGTGATCCTTTTTCGTGCCGCGGGGACACATAAATCTCATCTTCGGTTGATATCGTCAAATAGCCTTTGAGGTACCAAAAAATATTTAACACTAATAACGACATAACACTAATCAGCGTGGTAGGGAATCCTCTAGGCTTCCTCAGTCTCGAGAAAACCGTACTTAGCAATGCGCCACAAATGGTTTAAATCCAATATTGTGAAATTGAACTTAATTCTATTTCGTGTCACAGTTATCGAATATACTCATCTAAAGTGATGGAATTCTAGCAGATTACTTATCGATAAAGAGAGACCATGTAGTGCCTGCGAAAAAAGTTATTAATAGATTGAGACACAAAATGCACACAGATAACCGCGCAGGGCCGAAAATGTATACATAAAAAGTGGGGAGGTTATAAAAAGATCATTGTGATCTCATAAATCGTACACACCATTCATGTTTTAAGGTCGGCAAAAAAACTCGAGATTTCCTACGCGATAATACCTCGTCCGGTGGCCACATTTTTTTATATTCACAGTTTTTGTTCTCATGAATGATGCTGCAAAATCCTTTGAAAGTAACAAGGTAGGAAGAATCTTAGGAATCAAATGTGTAGTCACCTTGTTAATATCTACATATATTTTTTAGCACCGAATAAGCCTATATATGATCAGTACATCTATAGTAATTAATTACAACGTTTACTAGCATCAGTTCAATCAACTACGAAGAATAGAACCACGCGGTTTAAATTAAAATCTTTCAAAATACGTAAATTTATTTCTGTGTCAATTGAATCGTGATTAACAGATTCTTTGAAACGTACTTACAGTTATTTTCATCAACATTAAATGCAGTTTTCTGCCGAAATTAAAACTAATCTTATATACAATAACTGTTCGTATTATATATAACATTAGTTACCCTAAACATTAACATAAATAAACTCTAATAAAATCTATAGCTTTGTTTAAAACAACCAAATGCTGGAACCAACCGGACACGCCGTCGTTTTATAATATTTATAGACATCATGCAGTTGAATTAAAATAAAATAAGAAAAGGGTCAGGCATTGACGGGCATTACTGTATTTGTCAGCGCGGGTGTGTAGGAATAAAAATATTAATTTATTCGTTGTATGTTTTGTGGCGCATAGTATAACCCCAGGGGGTGCTACTGGCGGCTCTAACTCATACGAGTAGTGGCGCGAACGATTCGAGCGCCGGACATATTTCATTATTATTTATTAAATATCCACATTTTAGTACTTCTACTGTCGTTCCCTATACTATCCTTCATAATCAGGACAGCTGCGCAAACCATCAAAATTATTACTAGAATTTGCTGTACCTATTTCGCACTAAGTTGTTTGTAAGATGAACAGATACGTTATTGAAAATGGCGTCATTAGCGACCAAACAATGCCAAATTATCATATTCATTGGCAACATGGTAATAAACGATTCTGTTACAATACCTACGTCTATCAATAAACTCGTCAAAATGAAACATTTTACAAATAATCCCCAACTAGATTGAATTTTATTACTAGGCACTCGGAAAGACAACCCCAAAGTCATATAACAGCACCGACGAGTCCACGTAAATTTATAACTTAATCGGAGCGGTTAACAACTTTTTGCCTCTAAAAAAGATCATCCTGATTCCGAGTTCCATAAACAAAATGTCCTAATTCTAAATTCAAAAGAGGTTCAAGTAATAAATAAGGCTTCAATATAAAGCTATTGGGTCGGTGTGCCACTGATACAGATGTCTCGTGTAAGATAGCGGCGCGTACAAAACGAAATAACATGGATATCACATTAGCCGAGTGACGGGTAGTGAGACCTTGAGTGAAGGGAAGTTGTGTTTCGTTTAGTACACGGTAGTTATCTCGAGGTACCTCACCAATCATTACTGCCCACTACGGTACAATATTTACGCCTACATGTCATATTAATGTAGACAACGCTTAAGTACTACTTAGTATTTACAACAGCTGTTCCCTGCTGCATTGACTAAACGTTTATACTTATTTGCATCCTTTAAATAATGTGAATCAAATTATTCAATCGAATAAAATATAAACAAATTAAAACTCCAACAAAAACAAAGCACGTTTCCACATAGGAAACATAATTATAACATTGAATCCAATGAGAACGAAAAGTTCAGTTAAAACTCTCGTGACATTTTTATCTTTTATCACAAAAAAGAAGAACAAAGGGAAAACTTCAAAGTATCGAAAGAGCTTTTTGTTTTAGTAAAAAATAAATAAAAAAACATTCCTTTTTTAAACCAACTACCGTCGGCGACGGAACGCAACCACCATATCGGTATGATCGTCTGACGCTACTCGAAATGTCCGAGGCCAAAAAGAAATTAACAAAAAAAATACTGGGCACATATTTTGGCGGGAAATAAATCACGGGTTGCCGTAGACGTGGCTATATAAAATTTATGGCGGTGCACCAAGGAGACCGACCCGTAGAATCTACTAAAACAAACGAAAAAAAGACAAGGTGATACCCCGTGACCCCGAAGCAGATGCGACAACTTCATTACGACTTATAATTTACTTCGCTCCCGTTATTGAAGTAGGAAGCGTTATTTTTTGTTCGCCCGTTAGTGGGTAATTTATGGTAACATCGACGAAAAAAGGGCGTAGTGACGTGCTCTTGTCGATGTTGCATGAAAAAAGTTATTACTACAAAATTATGGCTACACTACCAAACTCTGATTGTCTGGCAGAATGCGCACAAACCGGGGATTTCTATTTCTATTCTATTCTATTTCTAGAAATCTTCGATTTGTGTGCATTCTGCGAGCTGTCTAGCTATAGTCATTTTCCCCTCATTGCTTTTTTAAATTATTTTTATTAATCTTTCAATTGTATTAATACAACATTTTAGGTTTTCCTTTAAATAATTATACAATGTTTACTTCCTTTTAGGAATCGCTGCTTACAAAATAGGTATAGCATATTATTATTTATCAATAACTCACTAAGTAGTGAAAAGGAAAAATAATATTTATCCTGAGTTACCTATTAATTAAAAATAATAATATTATATATATTTAACAAAAATATAGACATTAAGATTATTAAAAATTATAAAAAAAAGTTATTAGTTATAAAATATTAAAATTAAATATTCTGATGCTCTGCCGTCAAGTACACTCACCGTCAAGACACCACCCCATGATAAGCACCATATAAATAAACTGATTTAACTATTATATTAACATCCTGTATTATATGTATGTACAGCGCATTGATACGCATCAAGCATGTTAGCCAACAGGACCGATATAATTTTGGTACCAAAACCTATTCAAGAGAATTCTGAATAATGTTGCTAAAGACATTGGTGCTCTATCTCCTACCATTTCAGATTCTATAAATAAACATTATTTTTTTTATATATAGAAAGGCTAGAAATTGCCCTCGCATCGCTTCGAAGAAGAGTTGTCAAGCGGTTTCGAAGTTGCCATGCTAACTTTAACCTATTATCCCACGGGATCAAAGCAGTTTTCTGGGATAAAAAGTATATAATCTATAACCTAAAGCCATAAACATACTAAATTTCATCTAAATTGATCCATTGGTTTCGGCCAGTTGCCATACTCATTCCCTGGGATGAAACATATCCTATAACCATTCTCGGGTTTTAAACTAGGACTCTGCAAAGTTTCATCTAATAGTGTGTTGTTCTTACGTGAACCTCGAACAGACAGACAGACAATAAATGAAAAAAAAATGTTTTGTTCTCTATATCGATAAGCGTCCTTGGAACAAAATTTGCTAAAAACACTGAATGTACAGAATTGTCCCCGTTACAGTTTTACTATTACTATAGATTGTTACTAAAGCTGTACGTTATTCATAATGAAAAGTTTTTATTAGTTCTACATTGGCTACGAATTTTAAAACAGTGACCACTTTTAAAGCAACTGTTTTAGTCTCGTTAAGTGAGCTATTAGTTACTGTGATGAAAAATACAATTTGATTCAACTGTCACATGCACTTTCAATGTTATTAAATCTTTAAATTTTATTTTCTGTCCAAAATACCTATTGTCTTTTAATCGTATTTTTTTATATCCGCTACTATGCAGATGAAAGATCATGAAAATACCATTTCAGTTGATTAGTTGTCGCAGTCGGATTTTTGTTTTTTAATTATTGTATTTAATACTTTGTATGTAGAGCATAATACTGAAGTGTGAAATAATTTATCATTGTATTGTTTTATATAGTAAATAAGGTGTTAAATAGACGAATTTATATTATATCATCATTCGTACTAACGTTGTGGAAAACCGAAAGCAATCTAATTTCAACAATACTTGTTTCGATAAATCAAGTTCATCGGCCCGGTAAATCATTGCTGTTAAAGTTTTTAACTTGCTGAGTAAGTGAGTTTAAATTGTGTTCCGAGAAATGGAAGGAAAAACAATAAAATCGGTCGCGTGTGAGTTACTGCTCGCCGTATATTATGTATATACTTATATATATGTCCAGTTTTTATTGTATTCAGTAGTAGACTATCTAAAATGTCTCTCATTAAACGATGTGTTCGAATAACCCTCATCGTAAATATTAACTTAAATGTTATTTATAATAATACTCCTGTCATAGACTGAAATAATTAAGCCTTTTAGAAATGAACACAGAAACGTTGTTTTATTATTTTTGTATATAATTTTTTTATTTGAAAATTTAATAATTACACTATAAATAACATTTAAATGTGCATTTAAACGGAAGGAACTATTTAATATGTAGCAATATACGAGTAGAGGCAGACAGTTCATGGATTCTTCAGTGTTTCCGTGAGCACGTAAATCCGACGGCCCTAATTTTTATCAGGTTCTCTACAATATTTAATCCAAACTTAGGACACAGTAACAGAGTGGAGATTATAGCGATAATAAAAACTTAAATGCATAAAGTGCAATTTAATGTCAAAAAATAACTGTTCTCAATGAAAATTATTAATGAGCATCGTCTGGAATCCCAGCGGTTTATTCCGTAAAACATTTTTACTGGCAAAAAAATGAGATTCCTCGTACCAACACACTGCAGTCGAGTTATTACACAATGAATGTAAAATCGAAATACTGACTGTAGAATTTTCCCCTTTTCCTCTTTATATTGTTTCTAACTGCAAACAATTGTTTCAAAATATAGAAAAGCCGCGGAATCATAAAACAGATTAGAAATACTCTTTGCAATGGATAAAATATTTTTTGTTACGGTATAATATGATTGTGTATGCAGTTACGATGATGAAAAATTACGTTTATTGATGAAAAGTAATGGACTAAACTCTTTTGATTTAGATTGCATATGTATGTATTTCGAAAATATCGTGAGGAAACCTGTACTCCTGCGCCCATAAAGTTCTCAAAGATCTGTGAAATCCACACTTGACCAGCGTGGTGGATTATTGCCCGTATCCCTCACATAGAAAGACCGGGGTCCAATAGTGGGAACATTACTAATTAAAAATACAACGGATCGCCTAAAAAAATAAACATAGTAACATGACATACAGAAGCTCCGTATACAGTTGCGGGGAAGAAATAATAAAAAAAATTGAAAATGGATTCCCAACAAGACTAAATCTGTATTGCTGGAATTACAGTAAGATTTTCAACGTTCACGTTCAACGTAAGGTAAAGTTTGTGAAATTTGAATATCACGTAAAAGCAAGTTACGTGTCGTATTCTGAACCAAACCACGTCCTTATTCACGTGCGTTCCCGCTTCGTTGACATCAGAATAACCCGGCACGATCAGATAGCAGTCTTCGCCTTGACTGCCTTGGCGCTGGGAACTTACTGCGCCTGTATTTCGTATTAAATAGACGGTGCATTGAAAGTATTATCGTGGAGTATTTTTAAAGACGTAAATGTTTAAGTTATTTCTATCGGGATGTAAAAGATTTTGGTTACAGTTCCACCTCGGCTTTGGGTGTAAAAACCTAAAAAATGCAATGATGACAAGTTCATAAAAACGCCCTCAACACCATATTTTAGACTAGTTAGTACCGGTCTTCCTGCGCCATCGCGCTTCCACTGTCGACTTTGGCGTAGGGATCTGCGGGTCTCAAGGATAGCTTTTTTTGTGTATAAGTAATTTTAGTACGCTATATTATATCGCTATCTCTTTCTTTAACAAGACTACGGTAAGAGATGGCGGTAAAGACCGAGGTGCAATGAGGTAAACTTAAGCGTTTGACATACACTTCGGCAATAAAGAGGGTAAATTTGATCGTCTCCACACTGCGGTAATCATAACGTGGGCCGATGTCTCGTCAAGTGTAGAAGCACGGGTGCAGTGCTGGCATGCCTTTCACCGTGTTACGCAAGTCTACGTTCCCTTATAATTGATATGGCGGGTTGAAACTGGCCACGAAAAAACCAGGCTGGTCTGCGAAAATGGCCGCCGTAGCAAAAACCCGCCTCGCCGAAACTGGGACTTGTCGCTATATCGTGCTCGCCGCGACCCGATCACGGGCTCCACCATGCATTTTATATATTTATTTCAAAGAATAAAAACTTTCCATGTGTGAATTGCTTACTGTTATACCTTTTTGTTAGCGAAAGTGTTAGAACCATATACAAACGTTTACCTCTTATTTTACCCCTTTAGGGGATGAATTTGAATAAATATTTCCCTAATGAACGCCTACACTACAAAAGTTATTCCCGTTACTAGAACTTTAATGATTTACGGCTTATAGACTATTGGCAGTTATAATAGCCATACAGCCTGTACACAACGTCTTAATGAAACTCCGAAAACGTATTAATAAGCATAAAATTAAATTAAGTAATACTGTATTATTAATATTATGCTATATATAAGTATATATAATTATTGTTCTCATTCACTCTTTCATTCATATTTGTTCGTTAAATAAGTTTCTATAGCTATATGGTGTACTATGGCCTTAACCTTTTCATTCAGAGAAGAACCCGTGCTCAATAGTGGGCCGTGAAGAGAAGAGTGAATAGGCATTTACGTTAGTGCGTCCAACATCTTCGACATCATCACCACTTTCCATCAGGTGGGAACGATGTCAAGCATTGACTTATTTTATATAAAAAAAAGAAGGGTTGAGAAGAAGAAAAAGAAGAGCTGGGTAACGGGTTGAAACCAATTACTTTTATTATGCATTGTAACTATGCACTTTTTTGTCCAGAGAAAGGAACATTAAGATAATAATAATAGTTGCAATATTAACAAAATAAAATAGACTGCAATTGTCTTTACTTCAGCTTATCCGAAAGGTCAAAGTCACACGCTATTTAAAGTATATTTTTAATGAACATAACGCTTTCACCATTTCTATTTTGTAGGTATGTGTGTGTAGGCAACACATGTTCTTCATTTTTTTAGGTTTTCATGTTTTTGGCCTGTACGCGATATTTTATTTATCGAATTTGTAATTTTATGTTTGACTGTTATAATAACAAGTCATGCGGGACTTATATTTATCGTTCTATTCTTTGCCATGTCAATTTTACTTGCAATATCTAAGTAATAAAACATGTCAAGTGCGAGTTGGGCTACGGGTAATATTGGATTCGGCAGTTGCCTTAACCTACTAACCTTCTGAGCTTACCTATTTAAAACTGTAATTAAAAAAATAAAATAGTTTGTATATTCTCCTGTCATGTTTTTTTTAATATTTACAGAACCATCCATTTCGATAAAAGATAAAGTTACATAATGACTTACAAAAAATATCACATTAAAGTTCTACACGCGCCTAACTAAATACCTCTAAATAATCGTTGCTAAAATGCAAAGTAAAGAATACAAACAAACAGATGACACAAAGATAGATAAAATATGTGAAGTAACAAATTAAAACCACATTTCTGTTTGTAATCATCCTAATATCTGTGCAAAACAATTAGTAATAATTATGTTAAACACGCAATCGCCAAGAAATATTAAGAATGGCGAAAGAAAATGCCAATTTTCCTACGATATAGCTTAACGACTCGCCGTAAAGTTCATTATGAACAGAACATTCATGGTCTCTTGGCTGCTAAAATTAGTCAAAAATTACAGCTACACGCTTTAATCACTCTAATCTAGGTAATGTGATGTATACGGTTATGTACTGCTCAAATTATGACTTTTACGTTTAATTGGATAATAATTTTTGACGTTTACTTATTTTTAGTGTTTGTTTTTTTTTAATTATCACAATTCTGCTGTGTTACTTAAGTTATGTTTTTCGCGCCAATATTTCGACCCAGTTGCACGGGTCATGGTCCCGGCTGAACTGCGGTGGCGATGAGAAACTTTTGACAGGATGACAGATGACAGATAGATAGATAGATTGTTGTATTAGTGTCAAGTGTATTTCTCGTATTTGTTTAAAGTATTAACAAAACACAGTTCTGTAACATAAAGTTAGATTACTTTGTAAAACATTACTTGATAAAACGCAAATTTTATGAAAGGGATACACCTTTTATTTATGGAACAGTAGAAACTGAATACTGTTATATAGTTATGAGAAGAATAATAGCCACTATGCTGCTCAACGTTGAAGAGTTCCGTTGTCTGGAGCCAAACCTAAGACTTAACCTGCTTATCATATGTGTATTAAGAAAATTAAGGCGACAACTTTCAACTCCGTTGAAAAAAAATATTCCAAGATTTGATCGAACAAAACTAACAGACTTTTTTTTCATATACCTAATATCTGTATATTATATACTGTGTCAGGGTATAATAAAAATATGAATATAAGTATGTATATATAAATATGTACGTTTCTTAGTTTTCTGATCACTATAGTACAAACAGAAATGTTTAATTTGTGATCAGTTGGCCGTGTTTGAGTCGTCCTGAGATATTTATTTACAATCTCACCGTGTATATGCAAGACATTAAAGCAATAAACAACTATTTTTAAAAATAGAACATAAATAAGTTACTAACCAGGAATGGTAACGAATTTAGTATAAGAAATGGATCCCGCCCTCATCCGGAACAAGATTTAGGATGGATGGAGTGGAAGAAACCTCATATTTTAGTTTCCTATTGCATGGGGCGCCCACCGGTGTCGGGTGTTACTTGAAGCACCGCTCTACTATCGTTATCTTAGGGTTATGTTGTGAGAGCACTGTACATATTTAAAATATACGTACTTAGAATCTATATTTATATTTATGACTCCTATGTACATACAATATGGGCTATAGTGCAAAATCATAACTTTTCAACACAGGCTCTGGTAGTTTCAATTTGTTATTTAGTGTCCATCAAGACTATGTAACTTTGCATAATTACTACAACATGTATTTACTATATTTAACCATTTCAGTGCATATTCTTCATTATTATAAAAGGAAGCGCTTAACTAAAAAAGTCTAACTCAAATTTTTGTATTCGCCCTTATACATATACATACGCGCCATCGATATTATTACGTGAGGCAAAATCTTTGTATCTTTATCTACGAAAATAATGCAGCTGGAGGAATATTTATATGAAATTTGGCACAGTTAAAGTTTAAACGGAGAAATGCAGAAAGTTCTTATTTAAAAAATAAATAAATTACGCACACTACCATGTATTTCACACACACGTTTGACAATTCCAGTACTGTCAATTTATTTTTAACTTGTATTATTATTAAATTCAACGGTAGACAGAATCTCTAGTACATATTAAAATATTTGAACTTTTATATTAATCGTATACCTTTGCTCTGTCTTCTAAAGAATAAGGAAGATATCTGTTAATGATTTTCATCCATGAGTCGTTCAGTAAAATGAGACTATTTCGCATCTATATAAAACTATAAAATTTAATTAAAACAAACTTACGAGTAATCGCTTTTCTGTTTCCTGAGTGCACATTATACCCATTTAATCCAAAAATGTATAGCCAATGGGACTTATTGTATAAATTAATAGTTTATGCAAGCAAAAACATACTTTTATTTCGTATTATGAAAATAGTAAAAAAAATCTTTACCAGTATTATTATGCAAAATCATCGGCATTGAAACTGAATCAATAAGCAAAATCTCAATCCCGTATGTAAGAGGAAATATAAAATAATGTAGGAAATAGTTACGCAATTAAAACTGGAACTAAGAAAATCACAAGTAAAATAAAAGTTTTTAATTAATTCCAAGTCTTCGTTCTTCTATATCAAGGTCCCTTACTCAAAAACCAAAACAGAAAACCAGCTACTACAAACATTATGAGAACAGGCTTATATGATATCGCGACCTTGCCCCAGTACAATCACGACAAAAAAGAGCTTCCTAGCAACACATCCATACAAGACATAGAAAAA
>DWOZ01000028.1:0-14862 GCA_018251395.1 Choranthus vitellius
GCGAACAGAACAACTAAAAACTCCTATCTGATACACGAAAAGAATTACAAGGTGCAATTATAAAAAAATACATTTTCAGTATATACATATATTTTATTATGATTATACGTAAATGAAACGAAATTAACGTATCAATTACAATATAATTACAATTAATTAAACATAAAAAAAGCATTCTCTTTCATATATGTATAGCATTACGCATGACGTGTGTGTGCATAATTATTGTAAGTTTAGTTTTGATCCTCCTCTCGAGGGTGTTTCAAAATTCAAATTGATGTGCGGCGGCGAGATTTTCCAGCGTCCTGTCGGATGTCTGTAATATATAAATGATATAATGTAATGTATATAAAAAATATCAGGTGGACTGACGACCCAAAGAAGACAACGGGCATCCTCTGGGTTCAGAAGGCCCAGGACCGGTCAGTGACGTACATTGGGAAGTCTTATGTCCAACAGTGGAGGTTGAAAGGCGGATGGATGGATATAAAAAAGAGATGCGATTAACCTGTACCGTTACTTCTTGAATTATTGAGCTACCAACATCGCTTTAACCAATTCACCTTATATTCTTTTTACGAACTTCCTACTGTTTGAAATACCTAATAATATATACCTATAAATAAATAATTGTCTATAAGATGTTAAACATAAGACCACAAATGTATCCCAATGCGTTGCCGGCCTACGAGAAAGCGGAGGACTTGTTTACCTATCTTAACTTTTACGAATAATATCATAACTATCAATTATAAAGTTTTCTCACGCAATACACGATTTATTGGTATGAATTTATTATTCGTATTAGCCATTCATACAAGGTTGTGTCAATGATGATTCTGCGCGGCCGTTGACCTTTCGTTCAGTACGTACATACTACGTGATTGTGATTAACAGTTTTCTTCACAAATAACGAACAGTTTGTTTTTGTTGACGTCTCTTAGTAATCTTAATTTATTGTTCATAATACGTTCATCTGTGTGAGAGAAATAATTTACAGTTGAAATATTCCGGTCTAGACGTAAAAAACTACTTAAAAGTTCAAACAAAATATTTCAGTATCCCCTCTACTGTTGAGGAGAGGAGTGGTCGGGCGAAGGGAGGAAGGCCATTTAATCAATACGAGTTCCCTCCAACCTCGCTACAAGCTTGCGCGCGCAACAGCGAAAATCGCTCCAATAGTTTTCGCGCCAGACAAACTTCCTACATTTCAGGTTCCTAGTTATAACTATGGAGATTTCCCTTTTTTTTACACAACTTCAGAAGGACTTATCTGCAACAAAATAATACTACGAATATGTCCTGGGGATCCAAATGAACTCCACGCAATTAAATTTACTTATAGTACTAGCAGTAAGAACTCGGACACGATTCAAAAATAATGTTTGGTATTCAAAGTAGTCAAATTTGTATGTCAAAAATGGTTTTTGAATCGTGGCCGAGGTATGATTACTATTTTATTTATTGAAGTAAAACATAATATGTTTTTTGACGATAATAAAATATACGTAAACTTTTATTAATAAGCATAAACTGTAGGATATGAGGTTTAGGTATTTAAAATATGAGACTTCTACAAACCTGTCAAATAGATAACAGAGTAAAACTTAAATATTCATGCTAAACATTTTCCGTATTCCAATTTTTCGCGGTTATTCTCGGGCGTCGACCACAGTAAGAGACGTAAAGGTAATTTGTACCTACCAGCCCGACCACGACGAGTTCAAGGCGATCGCGAGCGGTCAGGTTCGAGGACATGGCGGGCCCCTCGCGGCGCCTCTGCAGACCCCGCTTCATTAGTTTTCCATTATTCAGTTCACCTGCTGAAAATATACAGATTTCAATAATTTATTTAAACCCTGACCAACTCCTCCCGATTAAGTGCTTGTAGCATTTTTTGGCCGTTTAGTTTTGAAGTAGTTTTTGTTGAATTCGAGAAGAGCGATTGGCTTTAATTTAAATTACACCAATACAATTTTTTCTCGTTGTTAAATCTGTCAAGTCTGCCTACCAGTTCTGAAAACCTTTTCGTTTCCAGACGAGCATTTTAAAAAGTGTAATTTAAAAAATACACTATTTTTGGTCATTATTTATTTTTTACATTTTCATAACACACATTTTAGTCGAACAAACATTATTTCAGCCTATTTATAAAAAATCTTAATAATATCTCGGCCTATTTATACTTAATGTACATATTTACATTCTTCACTCTATTTCAAGAAAATAACATTCATATTAAAGTTTCATTAATTTTCATTGTAACAGGATGATTTACACTACACTCCATCAACGACATTAACTCAGGATGTTGGCTCCTTTTATTTTATTGACTGACTACGCGTAATTCACTAATGCAGCCATACTCTGAAGTGCTTCGCGGAATCCTAGTCTTCCGCGAAGAGCTTCTTCTGTAAGGGTTCACGAAATTACTGGCCGTTTAAGTAAAGACCAGTAGGAAGAATAAAGTCCTTCTAAATATCTTATATATTAAGATATTTATTTATTTATTTTAAAAGGAGAAGTTACATTTTAAATAATTTTATAAGAGCATATACCTAAACTTATTAAGAAGCTCTGTAAAAAAGTATCCTTTACTGAAAACTTACTACCGCCTTTAAACTTTGAGAACAGCTGCACTTGAAACAGAAAACATGGATTCAGCGATGAGTCGACTATACGCTCTAAAATATGTACATAATACTTACCGAACCGAATTCATAAAAATTTCGGCAGGATTATTCGTACCTATTCGCTATTTATTTAACATTAAAGCGAAATTAATCCCAAATTCATCCTGAGTTAAATTAAAAGGGAAATATATAAAAAAAAAACTGTTAAATCTGTTAGATTTTTTTATAAACAATTTTAAGGTTGTTTGTATATGGTTTAGTAACAAAAACGAGTTGATTTAAAACAAACCTTTTATTGATTAAAATCTATCTACAAATTACATTGAATATCCGGTTTCAATAAATTCCGCAAATAACCGAACATTCAACCCAATATGAACATAACGCATCTTCCTATAAACTGCTTAACATGAGAAATCTTTCTTTTTTCGTTAAAGATTCAGTAATTCAAAAAAAAGTGCTAAAGTTGACGTTCAAGTTTTGTGAACGACTAAAAATCGAGACGAGTCTTTAACATATTTTATGTATCTAGTTCCTATTTCATATCGCACGTACAAATGATGAACTCTTGAGTAATAAAGAGAGTTCATGGCCCTCTATAGCACGGCTCAGCCGGCAAGCCGCCGCTAGGCAACGAGACGGATATACATTTTTGGTTCGTTATATTATTTCGACAATGCAAATAATTATCATAACTATTTCTTCAGAAAATGTTCTAAGTGCGAGTAGTTGCATACTCCGGGGAACGCGGCAGTATTCATTTCGATCTTTTTGAACACCCTTTAAATTTTAACTTTTTTAATCTTAGTATTTCTTGATAGAACCGCAACAGTAACACAATACTCGCTTATTCTCTAAAAAAATAAAGTTTACCTATTAGTGTTCAAGAAGTAAAATCTCAATAGCAACGAATGGATACCGCTCCTAGTAATAGGGTTCCCATTTTGGTAGTAAGGAACCCTAAAAAATATGAACGAATTTAGAGAATATAAATTCTATGTATATAAAACATAAGATATTCGGTTTCATAAATTTAATTAATTTACATTTAATATCTGAAAAAAATATAATTAACTTGGAGCAATGGAAAGAGTTTTACCGCTATTTTAATTTAAGTATTAATAAGTTCATAGTTAGCACAATATTCGTAGTACGAAAATGCGTGGCTCGTAAACGCAAAAGGGCGCGCTGTGGCGGCTGCAATGTCATTAGGGGTCGATTCACCCTCTTTCGATCTTCTGTAGCTATCTCTTTTTGGCACCCCTATGTAAACTGTCTCTTTCACTCATAGGGTAAGTATACACCGTTACGGCGCTAAAGTAGGTAGAATGATTTTATCGAGCAACTCGTGATCAAACATAAGAATCAAATATTAATGTTCTTCAAATTAATTAATTGTAACTAATGTATTAACAGTCGTTTAAATATGTAAGTGGCAAAGTAATAGGCAATTACATATATTTTTTATACATTTTAATGTCTTATTTCTTCAAGATAAGACAAACAAAAACAAACTGATCTGAAAAGTGTGCACGTAGAAAAAGTATGTATATCCGTTGGTCTTCTTATCTAGTTACTAAATTTGACATAACAAATTTGTTTTGGTAGGTATCACTTGCATGTTTCCTTGTTAAAGATTAGGTAAATGTAAACATTTAAAAACGATAAACCCGCACCTGATTGGCTCGTCGTATCGTTTCATATTATCTGCCAATGCACCTATTTCGCATATGAGTTTCGGGCGGTTTTTTAAACGTTATCGAAATAACTATATAACACAATATCGAACACTAAACTACATATTTATTGTACCATATATCTGCCATATATAGGTAAATGAATGTAAGTATATGGGTCGTACAAAATTTTACGTACATTCCCCATTTGCCGCGCCGCCAAGTTTCATAATGTCCCATCCATCACATAAAAATAAACATAATTTGTATCCTGAATAACATCCGATCGGAAGAAGGTCGAAGTAAATTTATGGTTTAGTACGTACCCGCCGCACCAGACGGAACCTATTTATAGATACGAGTATTTACAAAAATAACGTCCCAATCGTTTGGAAGCCTTCGAATCGGTACCATTCACTCTTAAAGCGTTTTTATGCTGTTCGCTAGGTAGCGACCCGGGCCCTTGACAACAAAACATGGGTTGGTGTAGGTCTGTTTCAAAAAAATTGTATCCCAAATTCGCCATTGTACAAAATATTTTTGTCACACGGAGAATTCACTTCGTTCACGATCCTGAGATACCATTTTGACTAAATATAACTTAAAATTTGATCTGTCAACATCAAATAAAGATACAGAAAACTATAAAAAATATTTCTCGCTCGTTTCAATGAGCGTAAACGAGAAGGCAATAACTGAGTACAACTTAACTCTTTCCTTACTGGGGAATGCATACCATAAGACAAAAACAGGTTTCTATACTTAATAGTGGTCTCGATACCGCCTCTCCCGTCCCGCTGTCTCGTCAAAATGCTATTTTGTTTGTAAGAAATTGGCGCCAAAATGTTACTATTATTTTATTTTAATATAGATTAAATATGTTTTATATTAAATTATTTAATTACAGGAGTGCTCAGACATGGACTTGTATATCACAGACTCTCTCCAGGACATGCTTGACATGGACATCAAAAATGAAATAGCAACAGATCTTAGCAGTATCACAGATTTCTCAGTTAGTAGTTTTCTAAGCATTAATATCTTAGATGTTCTTTGATGGTAATTTGATGATTAAAATATTTTTTTTCTTTGCAGGACTCGTTAGGATTAAACTTCTCCGAAATGCCGCCTCTTTTAGACATGGACACCGACAATTCGGCCACATGGCTAAACAACTCGTCTAGTTTTGTTCAGAACCTTGATCTGTACGGCTCGGAGGCAAATGCTGTGATGGTTAATCCAAACTCCGTGATGCCGTCCAACTTTGCCGAAACTCCAGTAAAATGTATAGTGAAAGAGGAGGCATCCAACTTACTGCTCACCTCCGCGAGTAATAATCTCAGCAACACGTTATCAGCACAGAGCCCAAAGGAAGAAAAAAGTCATTTAACATTCTCACCGAATCCTATTAAAGTTTCCAAAGTACAGGACACTGAAGAAAAACCCGCCGCAACGACAGCTGTTACTAACAAGAAACCATTGGAAGAAGCCACACAAATGGTAATTTACGTCCGGAAGCAAGATAAAAGTGTAGTAAAGGATTTATTAAAGGACCTAGATAATAATAGCAAAACTAAATTGACGATGGCGCAAGTAACGGCGCCGACTGTACGAATCAAAGCGCAACCAGAAATCCTTAAAGTGAACGGAAAAAGTTGTTCTATTTTAAATACAACACAAAAATTGACGCACCAAGTAGGAACAAAAACTATAATATCCGGAAATATACACATATTAGACGCTCAACAGTCTAGAACAATTTTAGCGAATGGTAACAAAAGTCAAGCGACGATATTAATCGATAATTCATCATTAAATAGCAATAGGCAAATAATAAAAACCTCAGTGAGTGGGACGTTCACAGTCGATACTAGCCAAACTCAAGCGAAATATATAAATGCTGCTAATAGCAAAAATACTGTGGGGGAATTTCCTAAGCCGGCTTATTCATATTCTTGTCTAATAGCCATGGCACTCAAGAATTCGAGAACAGGAAGTTTGCCAGTTTCAGAAATTTACAATTTTATGTGGTAAGCTATCACAAAATACACAAAACATATAACCCAAAATAAGTTATATTTATGAGACAAATTTTAAAATATATTTTTATTGTTTCCAGCCAACATTTTCCTTACTTCAAAACGGCGCCAAATGGATGGAAGAATTCAGTTCGGCATAACCTTAGTCTAAATAAATGTTTTGAAAAAATAGAAAAACCATCGACAAACGGTAGTCAAAGAAAAGGTGAGTTTATCTTATAATCTTAATATTATTAATGACGAGATTATAAGTATTTATTTGATCGTTGACTATAATCTTATCTAACAGGTTGTCTGTGGGCAATGAATCCTTCCAAGGTGGTGAAAATGGATGAAGAAGTTCAAAAATGGTCACGAAAAGATCCTAAAGCTATAAAGAAGGCCATGGTTTATCCAGGTAATGCTCGACAGCACTTTTCTACAATTATTTATGGTATCGTTCTCAAAAGAACTCTATATTATTTTCGGTTTCGCCACGTAATATTACTACGTTTTAGTTGTATTTATTAAGCAAAAAATTCATAGTAGCTATTTAATATTATAAATTGCAAGCTCTTATTAAGAACTTTCCTGTAAATTATTACTCCCTAGATGTTTCGGCTTCAAAGATCTAGAAGTCACTACATATTATAAAGTATCCTGACCACGTTTTTCTGTCTGTTTGTTCGTGACAAACTCAAAACGTACTTACTAGACGCATTTTCATGCGGTATTCACTAATAGATAGAGCGATTCTCGCGGAAGGTTTTAGGGCAACATTTGTCAAGATTTTGTGTAAACTGTTTAGAATATGAATATTATGATGATATTGGGTGATAAATTAGAAAAAAAATCAAGCCATCCATCACCGTACATCAGCCACCATACCGTGGCTGACCACCAGACCCTAGTTACGAATGTATAACATAGAATATCCTTCGAATAGTCAGTCTAGATGAATGACCGATAGTGGCAGTGGTTTTCATAGCACTTCCGTCCTTAGGAGGGCACGTAAAGACATTGGTCCCGTTTATTAACATGTCGCAATCAAGTGTCATAAACATTTCTTACCCTAACTCCACCAATCCTACTGCAGCATATTGAGTATGCTATAGATCTCCTTCCCTCTTTGTCTACCTCCCCTGTCTCTCCCTCCTTCCTCTCAATTAAGAGGATAGGATCTTTACTCTGTAATGGGTTGAAGTATCCAATAAGTATTGCTTCCAGAGAGCCTGGAAGCGCTGGAGCGCGGCGAGATGAAGTACAGCGGGTTCGGCAGTGACACCGATGCTGAGGACGACCCCGATGCTGATGTCGATGCTGATGCTGATGATGCTGACGTGGAACTGGATCCTGAGGTGAAGGAGGAGGTGGATGAGGAAGATACTCTCATAGAACAGGTTTGTGTCGATACTTTTAGTCCACGTTCTCATATAAGAAGCTGTACCTTCATTTATAGTAGAATCGTATCGTTTTTTTTGTCCTCCGTAACAAATCTGCATCTTTATGGTTCCGCCGAATCCTGCAGTCTAGTAAAAACTTAATGCTAGATAGTAAAATTGTCATGGACATTTATAAAATCAAATTGCGTTTACCTTAAAGTGATATAACTTTCGGATCTCATAGGATTCAGAACGCTTATAGTTTCGTCATGTCCTCTCTATGTAGTGTCATTTATACGCAAACACCCTTATATTATATAGCTATAACTTAACGTAGATACAAACTTATATCACAGCAAGAAAATCTACAATGCTAATTTCGGGAACTACGGGTCCGATTTGAAAAATTCTTTCAGTGTTCGATAGCCCATTTATCGAGAAGGCCTTGGGCTATATATCATCACGCTAGGACCAATAGGAGCAGAGCGTCGGAACTAGTAGTAGAATAAAATCTACAGTAGTTCTAGTGGAGATGACTTTTTATAAAACTAATTCAAAACTCAGTTCAACTATGTATATGTATACTGGAGTTGAATGAATAATTTCATACTATTAACGTATGTGTGGGCGTTTGTATGTGGTGGTGTTGAATAATCCTATCAAACACACTCGCCCGATGACTATAAAGTGCAGTCGGACTAATGTCCGATGTAACAAGGAAATTACTGTTATCAAATAACACACTGCCGCTCAATATGTTTACGTAATGTTGCTTACTAATAACTAAATAAACGTAAGTTCAAACCGGTACACAAGATTATGTTCTTTTTTGTACCGATATATCGACCATGTTGCATGGATGTGATTTGACTTACATTAGCTTAGAAATATGTCCCAAAAATTATTTACGAACTGACAACTGTAATGTAAGGGCGGCAAAAACCTAACAGCCTATCTACTCTAACACGCTTATATTAACATTATTGTATGTTCTCAGGAGGTGTCAGATCAGGAGTTGGAGGTAGAAGAAGTTGAAGGCACCGGCATGGTCGGAGGAACCTACCGGCTACTTGCCACTGGCTCCTCGTCACTCGCCTCCTATATCGATGATGGAGAATCTGGCGAGGAAGTTAGTGATATTGAGGTATAACTTATCTTACACCATTTTTTTTTTATATTTTTACGCCATATTATAGGCTCCTAATTATTTCTCAATTAGTTTTTACTTATGTATTTATTTTAGTTAAATTTAATAGGTACTAATAAATGAAGGATATCGTTCGAATCGTTCTCCTTAAGCCAAAGATATCGTTCAAGTATTGCACAATTTGTACATTTGGGGAAGGGGACAGTAGGATGCCTCCAATATCGCGTTACGTTATATTGTTTTTGAATGTTATGTTTGTGAAGTAATAATATAGTAAATAAGGTCATTCGAGTGTTACATAACGCTTTGTGAATGTTATGGGGTATTTGCACAATTTTCAAAAATTGCTTTACGTAATACTCGAACGACCAGAGATATATTATTTTATAAGTACAGACATTTGTTTCTTAATGTAAACAAAAATCATTTTGGACTGTCTTTATTACAATATGTTTTTTTTCTAGGTACTAGACCAGTCCTACGAAGAGATTGACGTGGAAGTAACGAAGCCTGTCAAACTCGATTTGTAATCAGTAACGGAAAACTATACAAGTAAGTATAAGTGCCAAGAGTGAAAGAGATGTTAGATAAAATCGTTTATTAAAACAAATCTCTTTTATTTCAGTACATCAAGCAAAACGAGCGAAGACAAGCTTCATATACCAGCCAGTTGCAACACACACACAGACACACACCAGCCGGAGGAAAACGCCGCTCGTCAACAGACTGGCGCTCATCTGAACACACACAACACGTTACATTGTGTGTCACTGACATTACATGTTGATCATTTTATGAAACAATGACGATTTTTTTTAATTTTTAATGTTACGAAATAGGTAACACGTTATGTTGACGTTTATATGTGTACTAGGGTCCGCCAGCGTGGTACCAATGTTGCTAAAAAGTAGCCTATGTCACATGCTGATCACAAAAAAAATTATCGATCTATCGCTCCTTTTCGACGTAAAACGGTCAAAAATAATATTAGTAAGGGTCTACTCACTATTCAAATTAATTTTGAACTTCAATATGTATGTGTCTGGAATGAAGAAGTCTTTGTTTGAGAAAGGTCTTTGCTACCATTAAAAGAGCGTGTTATCCTGGCCGTGTATCACTGCTCTAGGGAAATAAGACTCATTCATGTCCGCTTCAAATAAATCATGAACATATATATAGCTCTTTGTACTTCTTTCCCGTTTAAATATTAAAGTTGCTAAATCTTCAATGTCCTCGCATTATTCTTAACGAGAGGTAAAGTATATTTGATGAAATGCATTTCGACTGCTATTAGAGTGATTTAATAATAAAAAATCCTCAGAAAACTGACTTAATACAGTTCATCAAAATGTAAAAGGGATACATATAATCGTCGCTTTTTAAGCACCACCGTTTCGAAAATATGCTTCGATGAGCGAAAGAGACTCCTTAGCAAGGGACAAAGTAGTAATTACGTCATTGTTTCATTAAATGTACTTTAAAATTAGTATCTCCAGTGTCCGTTTGAGGCAATAGTGTTTGTAATGTTATATAAAATAGTGAGTTGTCTGTAGTAGTGAGTGGTGTATTTTTTTTAAATGTAAATGCGAGCGTGATAGTCTGTACCAGATAAGTGTATTTACACGACTAAAACTGAACACTTGTTACATATCGTACACTGTAAAATAATTTTTCTTTTATATTTTTTAAGTGAAGACCTGATTACCCGCGTGTTTTTTGTATTGACGTATTATTGTATTATTAAAAAATAAATGCGATTAATATGTTAAATTAATTCACCAAAATACAGGGCAAATGAATGCCGTAGTTGTAGGTGGCTAGTATACAGCCATATACTATCAGTACAAACACTAGGACTTTTGCTACTTTATTGATACGTTTTGTATTCTAGAAATATTTAGGTTTAGTGTAGAATTCTGACCACAAGCATGAAATTCTAATTTAACTTTGAAAGGTTGAAGTGTTACAAAGTGCGCGTAGAGTTTAACATTTTTATGTCACTGAAATGATAGGTAAGTCAAAATTATATTGCAGAATAAGAATCACAGATTTGTTTAAATTGTGTTCTTTAATTAAGTAGAAGAAAATGGTAAACTTTAGCGCACTGACAAAAATATCACTTTTAAGGATTTCACACTTTTTGGTCGGAAGATAAATGTAGGCTTTTTATAAATTTGCGGTTTTTACACCTCATTCATAATGGAATAATTAATGTCTAAATAAATAAAATTACGCGTGTAATACATTTTTAGGCTCAATGAGTTACGCGCGTTAATTAATAATGTGACTATATTTTTTCAATAAAATAATGTTTGTTTATTTACATAGAAAAAAGTAGCGTAGGTCAGCTGCCATGTCGGTTTTGTTATTGTAAATAATTTTTAACAGCATATTCATATTTTTTTCACTATAATTTTACTATTCAGTAAAATATTAAGATTAAACAAATTAATTAAGTGTCACAAAATTGTATTTTCACTAAAGGTATCATTACAGTAGCAAGAAGCAAAAAAATGTAGCGGGTATATTTTTAAGTTCCCACCGCTTGTATGTTTATTTTTATGTGTTAATTTTACTTGTTGGCACTGGCAGCTTTATGAAAACTGTAATGGAATTTCATAGACAAAGGATTAGCTCTCTATGTCTTTGGTCTATAAAATTCTTATCAAAACATGTAAAGCCTCTCTCACATAGCCATTTTTGCACTGATTTGTGGTAAATTTGTCATAAATATTGACTGACAATTATGTAAATTTTAATGTGTTTTTTTTTCAAACTAGTGCAAAAAGCATTCTGTAAGTATGGTTTTAAACCAAATCATATTAATTTCTGGCCATGTGAAAGACATTTTGATGTTTAACAATTTATAATAATACTTAAAAGTACTTCGAATATCTAGAAGAATTATGATTATTTCCTCCAAATTTAAATATTAGTAAAATGTCATTGAATTCATGTCTTGAATAAGTCATAGTATTTTAGGCGGATCCAATAACGAAATAAAGGAAAATGAAAAAATAGTAAAATGAAGTCGATATTTTTTAGAATTATGTAGACAAAAATAATGTGGCATTATTTCAACTTGGTTATTAATATATGATCCCTTGTGGCACATAAATTGTCTCATAATGGCGAAATTATAGATTGAATGGTCAAATATATGCCTTCAAAAGACTTGCGTATAATGGGTATAACATATAATTCAAAATACAGGGTTTACAAAAAATTAAAATGAATATGAATTCCCCCATTTAATTGATGTACAAATAAATAAATCCAGTTATACATATACTGTCTTGGAATAACCAAAATAATGATTAAATAATGTATCGTGTAGTATTACTTGTAGTGTAGTGTAAGAGTTACTTATAGACTTTGATAATGGTCAATACATTTTGATTTATTACATTATTCGTATGAAAATTGGTATTATATGCTCGAAATTTTTTGGTGGTTAATATCTTGTCAGTATTGGTTGTGAAATGGATCTCCGGATAGGTGTAATTTATAATGTTAAAGGTGGAACGAAATATAAGGAATATAATGGAAAAATGTAAAAATCAATGAACGCCACAGAAATACATTTTATTTGTTTCAATTCTTTTTAAAAATTCAAATGGTCATCTGATCCCAAACTAAGTGTTAACTTTTGTTATGGTGTTACAACTGATAAATATATGTATATATATACTTAATTACATATATAAATATTTTACACCCTGATACAGAACAAAACATTTTAGATTAACACTTAATAGGAATCGAACCCACAACTTAGCAGTCAGGTTTACTAACAAGCAGACCAAAAGGCCAGTCTTATCAGTAATTGTTTCCTATGTTGATGTTGGCTTATAATTTTTAATAAAGTTTTAAAATTGTTTGATTAAATTGTGATTGTGTCAAATTGAGTCACACTTCATAATTACAGTCATTGAGATATGTCTATGATTGGGTTTTTACTAATATTTTGGTCCACCTTTATTTATACTTAAACAGTTCATAATAATTATGTATGGTTATCCTTATTATGGATAAAAATAAAAATACAGCAGTACTTATGTTTTGTATCGCATTATTTTAATGATATTCAACCTGATATTCTGAGTCATAAAGCTTAAATAATTAATACATAAAGCACCAGTCATTATGTAAACTTTATGTTCAACAAGTTGTGCTTTTTTACACATTTGTAGACTTAAATAAATTTCCAGTAAGAATTAGCTGTATGTATGTAATTTAGGGTAGCGCTTTTTTGAAATGGTATGAAGTTATCTTCGCTAGCCATCTATTAAGGAAAATAATTATAATGTTCGGAATTTAAATGTTCATTACAATGTCGTACCATTTTCAACAGTGTAGCAATCTCTTCTTATACATTAACAATTAGATAATATAAAACTGTGATATGAGATTCGCTATTAGTCTATTTTGTCTACACACTGTAATCGAAATCAATCCACATGACAGTCAAGTTACTAAAATAGACTAAAGAAAGCCATTGTTCAAGAGTTCACGAACTTGGCGGCAGTCATATGAATTAAATAAGGTATTTTGATTGTTTTTCCTCGTTTAATGTACTGTAGAAAAAGTAGTAATTGGTTGATGTAGCAACTAGTGGCGAAGTATAGATAATAATGAATTCTTGGTAATAAATGTAATTACCGCAACCTAGCAAAAGTATTTATGGCATGTTGAAGTTCACTGTCAGTGTTTAGAATGTAACGTGAATACAAATTCGATTTTTAAAATGTAACTTAGTATTTTAAATGCCACACAAGACAGATTATTAGGGTGCTTTTCGGTTTAGTAACAGAAATGTGCAATTATTATCACTGTAAATATTTCTAGAAAACCATTAGAATATGCGCTTTATAATAGTTATGCTAACTAAGATCCGAAATAGACCATAAACTTTAGATATATAAGGAACTTTGAAGTAGCAAAATGTAACAGCAATATGGATAAAACTTTTTTAAATAACTTGATAACTTTGTATTCAATATTTAACAATATAACAATAGTAATGTTCGTAGCCATAATGTACCATAAAATAAGGAACGTATTTTTCCACTGCCAGTATTTCAACATCCATGTATTTTAAGCGTTAAAATAAGAGTAGATATAGACAGTAGAATTAGACTTATAGCTAAGTTCAATGATTTTTAATAATTTTTTTGTAATAAATATGAAATGGATCAAATTATTACTTTTTTTACCCAGAATTTTCTTCAATCCCATTTTTTTTCTGTCACTGGTTCTGAAACAATATGTTGTGGGCGTGCCTGAGATTTTGGCAGCTTCAGCTATGTACTCCTTACCTTCTTTCAGTGTCTTTCATGTTTATCAATGCCGCAGGCAGGCAACGTGACACCTCGGCCTGGTGTTGCTAATATCCATGGACGGCGATGATCACTTACCATCAGGTGACCCTTCCTACATCAAAAAAAGTCCAACTCGGCTGCCGCGTCTCTTAGCGATAAACTCAATAACTACTGAACGGAATAATAATTACCACTAACAAACAAAGCGATACATTAGAAAGGCTTCGGTGCACAATTTTTAAAGCTATATATATAGTATGACCATAATTTTTGAAATATCGGCAATATTCGCGTCACCTGGGAGTTTTCATCGAAAACAGTAACCTTTTTGAAATATAGTTGAAACTAGCTTCTGACCAACTATTACGTCTAGGTGGTACACACCCTTCTTCAACTCCTTCAAAACAACATAACATTTCGCGCATGAATACAAAGTGTTATACTCAATTTGTACTTATATATTGGATAATTAAGAACTTTCAGCCCCCTCAAATCTTTTTCGCGAAAAAAAGTAGTTTATATTTCCCCAAATGTTCTGTTCTACCTCTGTAACAAATTTGGTTCAATAGTTTAGGCTTGAAAAGGCAACAGGCAAAAAAGTTACTTTCGCGTTTATAATATTGTGTATCTTTTCTGTCTTGGTAGGCTATGAGATTCGTCAGGTACCTTCTCATTTTCCATGCCT